>VOQK01043375.1:12642-28334 GCA_015052645.1 Benitochromis conjunctus | reverse complement strand
ATCTATGTTAGGTTTGATTACCTGTAGATATTTCATCTGCTACGGAGCATCTTGTGAAAACCATTGGCAAAGAACCAGTTGTCACTCCAATATGCAGCAACGAAACGCTGAACGTTATCATGCTGATAGTGTGTAAGATCAGCACACAGAGGAGCAGAGGAGAAGAGTGCAGTCTGCTGTATCGACATGGACAGGACTTTGAGTGTGAATGTGACTCCAGGTTCACACTGATGACAGAAAACGGGACTGTGTTTCTCCACCTGACAAATTTAACACCAGAGGACAGCGGGAACTACACCTGTGAGTGTGTACACTCTGGAGGGACAGATAAGCATCACTTCAATGTCACTGTGGAAGGTAAAGTGTGGATTTATTTAATAACCTTTTAGAATTCACACTCACTGTATTACTCTGGTTGATAACTAATATCACAACAACGTACAATGATCTGTATGAAGCTGTGGACACATTAAAACTACCCACATACATGACTTTAGAGCAATTAAATCGACAAACTCTGCTGTTAAGCAGCACAAACAATTAAATAAAAAAAACACTTAATGTAAAGAATATATTACTAGACACTACAGCAACAAAGGGTAATATCATGATGTTGCTTTATAATTGATGAGTATCTGTGGTAATTTTCTAATTTCTTTTTCTTTGGTTTTAGGAACTGAAAGCCATAAAGTCACCACCACCACCAGTCCTACAGAAATACCTTTGTCTTTCTCTTTCTATGTTGTAATTGGAGTGCTTGTAGTCGTCATCATATCAGGAGTCATCCTTGGATTTATATACATAAGAAAATGTAGCAGGTAAGAGATTATTATAACACAGTTAGGTTAGATAATGGTTAGATAAAAAGCTACAAATTCTATACCATATTACTGAAAGGTCTCAGTATGTTAATCTTAGCTTGAGTTCTTAAAATCCATCTATACCTGACTTGTTTATGTATATCGCTGACATTTTTGTACTTTAAGATGAGACAAACTGTTTTCATCTTAATGCCAAGAAATGTTCCTTTTTTGTGTATTACCCCTCGCAGAAGACACCAGGTGCCCATAACCAGTCATGAAAACACAGAACTGTACACGGTAAAATGTTACACCTAATGCACCTTTGTCTGCTATTAATTTAGTTTTAGAAGTAATTTGTAATGATGTGTTTTCTTTTGCAGCGAGCAGAATACCTGTACGTCTTCATGCCAATGGAAAGTGAGCTTCTTTTAACTTCTAAAGTCAACACGCATACCATTTATTTCAGTGTCCCCCCCAAAAAAAAATAATTAGGGATTTTTCTTAATAATTAATTGTAATTGCAGAATTTGTATATCTTTTTATGTAACATCTACCTCTATAATGTGCAGGATTTTCTTGTGAATAAAAACTGAAACAAGCTTGCTGTCTGTATCTGTGTTGCTTCACTTTACATTTCACTCATCTGTAGCTGCTTGAGTAAATATATTTTTTATTTTTTTACAGTTTGTTTTACAGTTGATGTTGAATGTTTAAAACTGGACAAATAGAGGTTGATGGTTCTACTGAGAAGAGAGGGGTGGGACTGTATGTAATAGTATTTAATATACTTTGTGCAGAAAGTTTGCATCTGTACAGTGAGATGTATTTAAGATCATCAGTAATCGTAAAAACACAGGATGCTGGGTTAGCAGGCGGTCTACAGTGAAACGAGTGATGTCACATTGCACCTCTGCACCACCTGATGGTTGAATGCAAACAGAAACAACAATAACAGATGAGAATTCACTCAAAACATGGATTCAATCCAGCAGCTATCAGTTTGTTATCTGAGCCACAGAAATGGAAACAAACGTCCGAGGCCTCAAAAATCTACATCGATGCCATTAATTCTCTCTCACGTGAGTTGCTGTCTTACTAGCTGGATGCAGACAAGTTGGACCACATTACAACCAATAGAAAGACTCGATTATCGGGCCTTGAACGTATTAGATAAAAAGCCAAATTTACATCATCATTGTAAAGCTTTAATAAAGTGGGCAGCACGGTGGTTAGCACTGTTACCTCACAGCAAGAAGGTCATGTATACCCAAACTACCCAAAAAAGAGGCTTTCCTCTTTTTTGAACTCTTTTTAAAAAACTTAATTGACATCCAACAACATGTACATGTGCATCACATGACAATTACAGTACATCTCACTGGCTGTTACAATTGCCCGTTATACAGTTCCTGCATTAACTCCAGATTCTCTGTGTGACAGTACAAAATGAAGACGCTCTTCCTGCAATTCAGAGCACATTTTTATGTATTCCGACACCTTCACTTGACATCTTCATACAAGTCATAGAGTCATATTTAGTAAAGCATTAACAGCTTTATAAATAGCATTTAATGCAATTATTCTACCACATAATATTTAATATAATCTGTTGATCTTATACTGAGCTCTTAGGAGAGACAGATGTGTGTCTTTAGTTTTGTAATTTTCCTACATAAGCAGTTTATTGCATAACATCCATGTATATCTGTCAGATTTACATATTAAGTAAATATTTTTTTCATCTCAGCGTGATCAGTCGGTCACAAAATATCTTATTAGAACTGCTGCTTTTTGCCCATATAGTGACTTGTTGTTAGCTAATATACAAACTTTCCATTTGTGTCAGAATCCACCTCATAACCCTCTACTCAATCCATGTGTATCTCATAGTGTAATGGTGCATGTGGGTATGCAGTTATAACATCCACTGGGTGTAAACAACACTCTGGTTTGATACTGGTCAGGTTAGTGGTACGAGAAAATGTTTCTTCATAGTCTACAACCACCTTCTAACTACATCCTTTGCCTACCTATCATGTGGTATATACATATATTTGTACTGTTTTTGATTGCATATACCTATGTACCCTCCACTATTTTCTTACCTTCAGGCATGCTGATTACCATAAATGTGTCATTTTCTCTCAGTGATCGCATTTTTACATTAATTGCACCGGCCCATTTCTTCGAGTTAAAGATGTTATTGCTTCCCTGAACATAATGGTATGTTAAGGATTACTCTGTAACAGTAATCTATTTTATTCATTACCTGATCATCGCTGTTATTAATATTCATTTAAACATGCAGGCTTCTTGCTCACTCTAGGAGGGTATCGTGTAGTTTCACGACTGGCTTCACTCTTCGGTGACTTGCTGTTCCTCACAGTCGTGGTTCCTGCAGTCTGGCCCTGAGTATGTCCAGTACTCACACTGGTATTCTGCCCAGTCTTGCTAGCCCTGTTCTTTATGGCATTTCCTGATTTTAAGTCCATTATGGTTTGCCTCTCCATAGTTGTTTTGGTCAGAAGCTTCAACAGTCTACACTCTCCCACTGTTGGAAGACAATGTAGGCTGGACTGGTCTCGTCACACCCAACATAAGCTCTCTTTTCACATCTCGGGTCCAGTTGACTCTTGTCCAGTCCATAGGCATAGGCAGGAGCAAACATTTGCTGCTCATCCTGTTAGCATTAATTATGACATGTTTTGTGATTTGTTGAAATACATGTTCCTCACTACAGTTGCTGTCTGTGCGGTTAGGTCCACACCTCCTTAGATAACTTACTGTCTGTTAGCATACACCTGGCCATGTCAGACAGTGTGCAGCAATTTCGCTCAGCAGTCTATTTTGATGTGTTGATTATGGTGTGGAAGGCTTCATTACATTGCTTGCCTGGTAATCCTTTACCATAAACTCAGATATATTTAATCTGCCCACACAGGGTATCAGCCAGAAACATCATCAACAACACCTTCTTATTTTTGAATATCATCATAATTACAGTGCCCTAGTATTAGCATCTGCTTAACATATCAACCCTTACACTGGTCATCACCTTCATTGCTTGCTGTATGCAGGTAGTAGTGTCTGTTATATTCATAGATGTGGAACTTTGTACTGTCTCTGTGCTGCATGGTGTCTTTCACAGTCAGTCACAGTCACCCCACTGGAAGCAGCTGCTTTCACAGAAAAGATGCCCTGTAACTATAAGAGGATGTACAGTTAGTGTTCAGAGGTGGTTTGTGGCGTTGCCCTCAACTGTCAATTAAGCAGATCTCTGCATCTCCTGTGCACTCTGAGACTAAACTGCATTTTGTACCATTAGCCAACTCTATGTAGTGTGTCTCCAGCCCAGTATCAAAAAGTGAAGTAGACACGCCAGTCCACTGTGTGCATAGCATTGTATGTTATGTTTCGGGATGAGAATGTGTTGACATATCACACTTTGGAGAGGCAGAAGTTGTAATAAGTTGTAGTAAGCTGCAGTACCAGCAGAGGGAGATATTTTATTTTAAGCCAACTTGAAAAAAAAAATCACAGGAAAGTGTTTAAGACATTATTAACACATTTGAATATAAATACATATTAGCTGCGTAGCTTAATCATTTCTGCAATGTACTCTATCATACCTTCCTTGCTCACTACCGACGTCTCGGCTTTGAATATCTCCCTCTGCTGGTAATGCAACCTCTGTATGCATGCCCATTTCATGTTTTGAAGAGTCAAAGCGTGAAATAAACACCGTGGATCAGCGTGTCTATTACTCGACATGACATCAGTTTGATGTCTCAGTCTGGAAACTGCTGTTGAATTTTTTAAAACTTGGCATAATGATATATAAATTTGCCCCTGTGTCTACGATCTGACTCTTTTTCTGAGTGGAGCTTTGTATCCTTGTCGTTTATCTGGACCTTTCCTTGCTCTGGACCGTCAGAATCCAGTGGAAACTACAAGTGGCATGGAGACTGCTGATGTCATCGACTGCTCTGGCTTGGGAGCTTCTGGCATGGGGACCATGAGATGTACATATGATAAAGGGTTGTTTATTTAATTCAGTGATTATGAGACTATAAAAGGACCAGACTACTTGTGGCGTTTTCGGCTCAGCGGCCTAGCTTTATTGACAGACAAGCACAATTGAAACTGCAGTTTTTGACGACTGACCCGCCACTCCTGTCAGCTCGTCTGTGTCCTTCCTCCCGCCGGCTGTCACTGTTAAATACACAAAACACACAGCTGTCAGGCTGACAATTAGCTGTTCACCTGCCTCCGTCCCGCCCCCGTGAGCTCACTGCATCAACTCTCCTCTGCAGCAGGCCAGAGACCACGCCCCCGCCACAGAGACATTGTTTCAACATTTGTCATTTTTAATAGGATAAAGTCAATCAAGATAACGCATACACAATCCTTCAACCTTTAGTCTGTCTTTAGTGTGTTTTTACAGAGTTGATTTGAATTTCTAGAATTTTTACTGCTTTTCAAACATATTTCAAAGTTCTTAGATGTAAATTTACAACAAGCCAACAAACATACAACAAACTTATTATACAAGGTGTAACTACAGACGGATCTACAAGTACTTTGGGAATTGTGCAACACTGCAACCTTCTGGATATTGAAACGCCAGCTAGTAAATCACACATCAAAACAGTCAAGGTAACATGACTGGGAAACTCAAATACTTCTAGGTAACGGGACAGTCATGTCTATTTGTGTGAACATGAGATTCTTTCATTTGTCTTTCATGCAGCTGCAAGTAGATTAGTGACACAGCATGAGTTTGAAATGTTAGACAAAGGTCAAGGCACATTTTCACAGATGCAAAATCTCAAAAGGTTTTTCCTTAATTATCATCAGACATCACTATAAGAGTTATCATAAAGTCCTTTAATTAACATATATATGATTGTTGGTATTTGTTTTCCTCAGCCAGAATATGTTTTCTGTGTTTATGCACTGGCTCTCTCTTCCAGCGCTGACATAAAAGCAGAAGCGTCGTCAGCACTTCCTTCCTCCACACCAACACAAACCTCAGTGAAGGCTGAGAATCCGAGGCTTGGGTGTATATACCCTTCGCCTCACAGTAATCTACAGTGTAAACTGTCAGCAGCAGCTACACTGTTGTTTAGATGTTTTGACCAGTATGGATAAATGGAAACTCGGGTTTGCTCTGCTTATGCTCCTCACTTCCTGTATGGACAACAAAGGTATTGTAAAATAGTTTATTTATAAAGGATTGCTTATATATGGCATTGTTGTTGTTGTTTTACAGTTAATCTATGTTAGGTTTGATTACCTGTAGATATTTCATCTGCTACGGAGCATCTTGTGAAAATCATTGGCAAAGAACCAGATGTCACTCCAATATGCAGCAACAAAACGCTGAACGTTATGCTGATAGTGTGTAAGATCAGCACACAGAGGAGCAGAGGAGAAGAGTGCAGTCTGCTGTATCGACATGGACAGGACTTTGAGTGTGAATGTGACTCCAGATTCACACTGATGAAAGAAAACGGGACTGTGTTTCTCCACCTGACAAATTTAACACCAGACGATAGCGGGAACTACACCTGTGAGTGTGTACACCCTGGAGGAACAGATAAGCTCCATCTGAATGTCACTGTGGAAGGTAAAGTGTGGATTTATTTAATACCTTTTTGTAATTGAGTCTCTGGTTATCAGTAACTGGTATCATAACAATCAATGGTTAGTGTGAAGCAGCGGACACCTCACAACTGCCCACATACCTTAATTTAGAGAAAAAAAGCAATTAAACCAACAAAATCTGCTGTTACGCAGTATAAACATGAAATAAAAATCACTTCATTTCAAGAATATATTACATGACATTATAGCAACAGAGGTTAATATCATGATGTTTCTTTATAATGAGCGAGTATCTGTGGCAATTTTCTAATTAGTTTTTCTTTTTTTAGGCACTGAAAGTCATAAAGTCACCACCACCAGTCCTACAGAAATACCTTTGTCTTTGTCTATCTGTGTTCTATTTGGAGTGCTTGTAGTCGTCATCATATCTGGAGTCATCCTTGGATTTATATACATAAGAAAATACCGCAGGTAAGAGATATATGATACATATAGATATATAATACAGGTAGGGAGTAGAATCATATTTACTGAAGCATCTAATGCAAATTTTCTATCACATATAATTTAACGTAATTGTGTTTATCTTACGCTGACGCTTGTAGGAGAGGTCGATGTGTGTCTTTAGTTTTGTAATTCTCCTGCACAAGCTCTTTATTTAAAATGTATATATTATATATACATTTATATAAAAAATAAATATTTTTATGTCAAATATAAAGAATTTGTGACCTTTTCAAAAAAATATTAATTAATTAATTTTTTAAATATATTGTTTTCCCAACAGAAGACGACAGGTGCCAATAACCAATCCTGGGATAATAACTGATCCTGGAAACACAGAAGTGTACATGGTAAAATGTTGCACCTACTGCATTTTTTACCTGCTTTTCATTGACAAAGAACTTTTTTCTAACTCGTTGTGTTTTACTTTGCAGGCAGAAGGAGAAATTGAGCCATACAGCATCTTCATGCAAACAGAAAATGGCCTTTATTTAACTTCCAAAATAAAAACAAATCATATTACTTGAAATACATATTGTGTAAATTGAGGTTTAAATTTGCATATATTTGCAATATTCAGTTTGTTGATTATGATTTCAGAGCTGTAATAGCTTTATAGCAATATTTAGATCTTGACTGATCTAGGATGTTTAAGACGTATCCGTGATACTGATATTTAGTGATTTCAAACTCAGATATATTCATTCATACCGATTCCGATAATGTTGTCTTTTAGACACACAACGATAAACAAATTTCCCGAACATTTGTTAGGTTTAGTTATACATGGGTCCGTACTAAGATAATATCATGATGCAGTTTAAAACTAAATCATGTTTTATTGTCACAACCAGTGATGGATTACTCGTTTGTTCTCTGCCCGACTTTGCTCAGATCTACTGTTTCTTGTGTTTGACGTTCCAAACACGTGTAGCCGACAGGGACTCTGCAGAGTGCCCTCTTATGGACAAACTGTGTAACAATCATGGTTGAATGGTGTTTCTCCCGTCTCAACTTTAAAATTTTTTTATTTATTAGTTAATATAAATACGATATATTGATGAATTGCTGATACAGACTGATAGATTAGCTCAGCTGATATGCAAAAATCTCTTTTGAGCCATGGTGTGAGTTCACGACGCTGAGATTTGTAACCCACTTTAAACCACTACGTGAAACAATAATTAGCTTTCTGTTTTTTATTATGTAAGTATGGGTTGTTGGGAGTTTCAGGTCTTTTTCTCAAACAGCAGCAGCAGTTAATGAGTCGTAACCCTGACCTCACACCATCTTCATGCTTCCTGTATCAACTTCCTCTTCTCGCAGACAGATTCAGCTCTTTTGCACTTTACCAATGTTCCCCACGCAGTTGGCTTTAAACAGGGACTCCCCAGCAACAACCGCAAAACCTCTGAACAAGTGCATTTTCCAGGCTCTCTTCCTGGAAATTAATATATATAAAACTACTGAAAAAGTAAACATGGGCCAGGAAAATATTGTGCCTGAAAGAAAAGACCTTTGTTGTTTCGTGAATTGTGCACGCATCTGTACATAATATTTTTTGGGTTGTCCTGTAATTAAAAAAAATTCAGCTGAAAAAGACCCTAATAAAAAAACTCATGTTAGACGCAAAGTTACTCATTGATGTTTTTCTATTTTTTTTTCTTTTGCCTGTCAACTGCAAACAATTTTAAAGCAATTATATTATTCATTGCTATATAAGATTCATTTTGTTTCTCAGATTAGCATGTGGTGACCAAAGCTGCACATAGACTAAGCCTACATAAAGACTTGAATGCCACCAATGCTACAGTTGCAGAAAATAAAACTAAAGCAGTCATATCACATCTAAATATAAAATTAATTGTAATCTATCAGATTTTTACTTACTTAATGTTACCTTATACAGTTGGCATTTTTGAATGGTTTCATGCTGCCACAACTTTTTGCATATCATGGAAAAAGTGCTTTTTTTCTGGGCATTTTGCAGCATTTACTTGATAGAGCTGCAAAGAGCAGACAAGAAAGTCAAAAGAGAGAGAGGGGAAATGGCACACAGGAAATTGTCCGGGGCATAGTCAAACCCAGTCTGTCTCTGAGCATGTGGGTCATTGGTTCAATCAAATGAGCTACAGGTGCATCACTTTAGCTCTGTACTTCTGCACAGCGCAATCATACTGCTGATTACAGAAACTGTGTTAGTTTCAGTCTGCATTATGCTTTATTTTTCTAATATTGTAGCCTGTTCCCTTTGTAAACATAACCACTTTGCTACCAGCAGACTTGTAGACTCATTTTTTCAATAGCTGCCAATGCTACTTCTTCCATGTGAACATGCTAGTAGCTAGATTAATAAACCCTGGATTCATTTATGGCATTTATAACCACCTTCATGGGACCACTTAGCCTGATTATTGAAGTTAGAGAGTGAAGCCAGATAACAGAAAGACATCATGGGTATGCTGAACTTGTTTCATGGTGCAATGTCTTGCCGTCACAGTCCTGGCATAACTGTACCGTATCTGTAATCCGAAAACCATATCTAATTTTAACAACTTACCACAACATATGCTTTGCAATTTATAGATCAAAGTGGATCTACAAATGCACAGGACCTTTATGAGTCTAGTATTTTGGAACTAAACTGAAGTATTTTACTGGTTTATGATTCCAAATTTCACATTTTCATGTATTTGCACACTCCTATATACTGATGCTGTTATCCCCACAATGCATTTTCTTGAAAAGTTGAAATTATTATTTCTTCTCTGGAATTTTCATGCTCTGCAGAACCATTTAGTGGACCACACTGGATGGGTCATGCACCACGGGTCGGGGATGGACACAAATCAAGAAACTACATCTTAAAATAAAGGGTTAGCTTTTTAAAAAAAAATCGGATTTACTCAACTCCAAATGAGAAAAGAAGATACAAAAATAAACTCAAAGTAAGCCAAAAATAGCACAGGAGACAAAGATGTGAACTCAGGAACATGCGAAGAGCGCGGAGCACAGGAGAAAAAGTGGGTGAACATTGGGGAGACACAGCAGAAAGATACAAACACAGATGAAAGTAATGAAGGCCAGAAAATCCCAAATGAAGCAAAAGAACAACAAGAGGAAGTGAAACACAAAACAAGACATGAGAAAAACATCCTGAAACAGCAAGTAAAGTATATTTTTCATTTATTCCGTGAAATCATGATGACATTATACAACACATTTGCTTATTAGGCCTGACAGGTAATGATGTATATGAAATGCCATTTTAGTTGTATTTACTTTGTGTCACGCTGAAGATGTTTAAATGTTAAATGAAATTATCATGATATTTGCTTTTAGACTAAACAACAAAGTGCTTTTCTATTTTTAAAGAAAGAACCTGAACAACTCTAGATTGATTGATTGATTGATTGATGTGAATTGTGGACTTTTATTGATGGAAAGTTTAACTTGTCTTACACTTTCTGAGAAGATGCAGCATCACTGGCAGATGAAAGTGTTGGTTTGAGGTTTAGGCAGTAAAATGCGTGGTTGGACTTCCCCTTTTCTAGTTCAAAAAAGTATAATGTGTACAATTCAGATTATATGCATGCTCACTGGACTCCTTTGTTATAATATGGAGTAAATGAAGTTTAACATTTTACCCCTCTGTCTACAGAGGCTTTTTATTGCATGCCGTTTTTGACACATCTAGCTAGTAAAACTTAGCTATATATATGAAGCTATGGTTCACCAGGTCATTCTAAATGGGGTTTATTTTTGTATTCACGCGCTTGCTTGCTATTTAAGTTTTAGTGTCTTACTATAGCACACCTGCACAGGCACTTCCTTTTTTGAGGTGTCAATACTTTGATGTTTAGATAGACAGAGAACTATTAAAGTGGGCATTGCTGTCCTCCAGTTTTCAGTATATGAGGTGGCATATGTGCACTGCAATAGCGTTTATTTCTTTTTCTTTTGATATGGATCTATGGAGGTTGTGTTTTGTCCTGCTCCTGCTGCTTTCTGGGTGTTTTGAAAGTGAAGGTAATGTTATCTATTTCCAAATGTGCATCTTATCTTTTATTTAAAGAGGACACAATTATCTGTAATTTTCACTATTGCGTTTGTTAACTCAGACTATATTGAACAATACATAAACTCTTAATTGATTGTTTGCAGTGACTCTTTGGAAGACTATTGTGAGAGACGACCAAACTCCAGTATGCACCAGTGCAACACTGAATATTAAACTGATTGTATGTAAGATCAGCACAGAAAGGAGACGAGGAGAAGAGTGTCTCCTGAAGTATAAAACCGGAGAGGACTTTTTTCATGGCTGTGACTCCAGGTTCACACTGATAAAAGGAAATCAGACTGTGTTTCTCCAGCTGAACAGTTTAACATCAGAGGACAGCGGGAACTACACCTGTGAGTGTGAAAGTACTGAAGGAACATATATTCTGCATCTCCGTCTTACCGTGGAAGGTGAACACAACCACAAAGGTAACACTGTGTGAAATTGTTCCTTACATTTCTCTCACATGTGGTTAAAGGTGGTAATTTTCCATTTTCCAAGTTTTGTTAGGGGTTAATATCCACAACGTTTTGCCTTTTATGTTCATTCCCGTGTTTGTAGCATACTTTCTGCAGATGGAAACATCAACTGTAATAAACTAGCTGAGATAATGTTGAGTTTTTTTCTTTGCAGACGATGTCCAGAAAGGTGGCCGCAGCTTAAAGAGAATTGTAATTTTACTTTCTTCGGTCGGTGCAGCAACAGTCTTCATTGTAACTGCATTTATTCTGGGATTTACCTGCAGTATAAAACGTCACAGGTAAAAGACTTAAAAAAAAATTTATTCACAGCACAGTTCTAGCAAATAAACTGAAACGATATAAATGACGATTTACGTATTATATTTAAGAATGTAGAGTAAATCAAAGTTTTATCAGAAGTTTTAGCTTTTTCTTTTTGTGATTGCTTGTTTCACTAATGATGTTGTTCTTTCTTATCTAAAAGGTCAGAGATACCGGGACCATATGTACATGAAACTCCTGGCTTTTTGGTAAGTAGTACACCATCTGGCCAAAACAAAAAAACATAAAAAAAACCCTCTAATATTTGTTGGTTTGGCTTTAGCTTTAGCTACCTACCTTTAGCTATCTTTGGCAACATTTCAATAATCTTCACAATCTGTCACAAGATTTACTCACGTCTGGACCCCACGCTTGCACAGTGAATGCCTGCACAGCAGAGTGGGGCCAGGCCATGGAAAACTTGCACTGCTTTTTTGATCTTTTACACTATTTACAATGGAAGAATTGGACCTTTGTCTTCTCCAGAAGCTTCCCAATAAGGTTAAGGTCTGGACTGGTGAAAATCCTGGCATTGTTTTCTTGGAATATGCAGTTGGGTGCCAATCTGGGAAGAAAAGAATCCACTGATGGTGAAATCTGGTCACTCAGAATAATTCGGTGGTCAGCTGTTTTTTTTTTTTTTTTACACATGGCATTGCTGAAGCTTGAAGTCCGAGATGATGGGTGAATAATTCACCTTCTCTTGCCCTGGTGTGCCAGTGAATATGGATCTTCATTTATTGCGCCAGAGCCCAATCATTATCCTTCCTAGCATAACTGAAGCAATTATTTCTGATTAGCTTATAGTATAGACATAGATGTGAGTTATACTGATTTGTCTTATTTCCATTTAAGAGTTTATTTCAAAGACCAAAGAATCAATGGAACATATGAAGAGGATTTGGAGGATCAGTAAGTGTGTGCGGTTTAGATTCAGGAGAAATTATTCCCTGAACTACATTGAAAAGTTGAGATCACAGTGAATGTGACCCAGCAGTGACTCTCTCATTGGTTATTATTCTAATTGAGATCCAGAATTAATTTGTTTTATCTATTGATTGTATCCATGTTATTGTCTTATAGGATGATGTTGATCCCAACAATTTCTACGCAAGCCTTCAACTGCCAGTAAATGATATCTATCAAACTGTCATCTCAGGTCACAATTAGCATCACACCAAGAGGAATTCAGTGAGAACCACAGAAACCGTCGATTTGGATGATCAGAAAGCTGATCCGAATAATGAGCATTATTAAAACATGCAAACCAAAAGTGAGTGTAATATCACATATCAACAAATACAATGAAGCAGTGTCTTGAGCCTGTTCCTTTATTGGCCTTTTTAGTCATAGTTTTGGTATTAAATGTTAATCATCCACTAGACCTGTGTATTGCTATTAAGAAAGAAAAAAAAATGACCGCATAGATTTGAAAACATAGAAAGTATTGTTGTCTCCTCTTTTTAGAACTGAGAGTAATTTTTGTTAAACATCAATGTGTAACTGGCCTATATTTTACTCATGTACGTTTCACTTGAACAAAGTTAAGTAAGTCACATTACACAAAGCGTTTTTGTCGCCTACTAAGTTATAACAGTGTGCTGCAAAAATGGCACACTGCTTTTTCTCATGTGCAATGCAATGAGCTGCACAGCAGATGCTATTCTCCATTTAGAGATCAAATTCAGGCTTCTAAATATGTAAGAACCACAAAAGCAAATGTATCAGCTTCAGCACTTAACTTCATCTCAGTAACTTGATAATCGCACATATTGTAAGACCACTGCATTGAGAAACTTGACACCTTTCATTCAGTCTCTGTGGGATGCCTCATTACAAAGTGATGCACTGTATCATTGCATTTATCTGCAAAACGGTAATGCAACACATTACTGTTTCGTGTACTGTAATTTTATTACCGCGCCTTTTCTTGCGCATTAGAGCAACAATCATTCGATCTCAGTTCAAGGACACAAAAAAACGAATCATCCTAAAACTTATAAGGCATGCGGATACACAGCACACCTGTTCAGCTGCATGTTAATGTAAATATCTAATCAGCCAATAATATGGCAGAAACTCAATGAATTTAGGCATGGAGACATGACTTAGGTATCCTACTGAATTTAAACTGAGTTTAAGGGTTGACAGAGGATGGTCTGAAAAAGAGAAAATATCCACTGCGCAGCTGATCTCTGGGTGAAAACACTTTGCTGATGTCAAAGGTCAGAGGTCAGAAGAGAATAGCTAAACTTTTTCGAGCTGACAGAAAGTCAGCAATACAGAAGGGCATCTGAACACATATCAAACCTTCAAGCAGATTACCTACAGCAACAGAAGATCACTCCTGTAATTCAGAGCTGCCCGAGTTCTTCATGGCATAGATTGATAAGGTGATAGGAACATTGCTCAGAGGTTTTGGTCTATAGTGACATGATGGCATTACACAGCTGCTGCAGATTAGTCAGTTGCACATCCAAGATGTAAATATACACATATTCATGTACACTGGACAGAGCATTTTTATC
This sequence comes from Benitochromis conjunctus, assembly GCA_015052645.1. Taxonomy (NCBI): domain Eukaryota; kingdom Metazoa; phylum Chordata; class Actinopteri; order Cichliformes; family Cichlidae; genus Benitochromis; species Benitochromis conjunctus. The sequence goes on along the minus strand of VOQK01043375.1, from coordinate 14,050 downwards.
CATTGCAAAGGCACAATTTGTCCATGAGTGTCACCTACTCTACAGATGATAATGATAAAATAATGATTAAAAATCTCTAAATAACATAATAAATATACAGTAAAATGCAACATTGTTGCAAATAAGAGAACATGACAGGGTTATTCCTTTTGACAGTGAGGACAATGACGTTGATGAGAGGGACAGTGAGAATGGTGGATTGGCTTTAGATTCAGGTCTGATGATGAATTAGGAGGTCAAACAGAAATGTGATATCCACCTCTGTTTCACATCCACCAGCAACTGCTTCCTGAAGTTCCACAAAGAATAGTTATCAGTGTCAGACACACAAATAGGCACAGTCTCACTAACCCATGTTTGTGCACACACACAGATATTTTATAAATGCTTGTATGGAAATGAGTTTGTAAAAATAAAAGTTAACGTTTGCTTGTTTTCCCTTGAATCTGTTATATGAGTATGTACAGAATTGTGGTACCTGTGTAGAACATTGTTACCTTGAAGCAGCAAACCAAGGAACCTCACAAAATGTAAGGTTAACCTTCTTTGCCATAGATAGTTATGTCCAGCATTATCCTGTAATTGATCTACAGAAATTAAATGGCCTTTAATTTTCTCAAAAATCGACAGTGGGTCTTATGTATGAATTCTGGTTGTGCCTACTGACCTTGAACCGATTTTATGTAGTACATGGCGCTCAAAAATCTGTCAAAAAATGTTTTAGTACGACTTTAGTAAGCTACGAAGCCGCACTGCTTGATGAATTGTCGAAGCATGACGGCTACTGTAGTCAGGAACCTCACGAAGCAACCCGGGTCCAAACTCCGCTCCAGGTCCCAAAGTCAAACAAACACTGCGACATCACTGAGAGTTACAAACTGTCTAAATTCTTTCATCTGTAATAAAATGATCAGTGTGGCTGCTCTACCAGGTGTAGCAATTAAGTTTAACATCCAGGCATCCATGAAAACAGGATTTATGGAATTTAACGGAGTTAGAAGTTAGCAGGAAGTTAGCTCGCTAGTTTCCGCCTAAACATGATATACAATGTTCTGACGGAGGGATTTCTGAAAAAACAGAAAACTAAACAGCAGTGACTTTTGTAGGGTTACTGAAGTTGGGCTAGCTGGTATATAATGATGTGCTACATGATCGCTAGCAACACAGCTATGTTAGCATAACATAAACACAATGAAGCTGGAGGATGAATGCTAACTTTTTTCCACTCGATAAAAGTTAACGTGAGGGTTCCTGATGGTTTAGGGACAAATGCAATCGCATGGCAGGATGCTGTAAACGGACCAAACTTCAGCCAGGAGAACAACATGGGAATAGAGCAGCTGCGAGAGAATTCAACATTAACAATGGTACGGAAGTGGAGGAAGCAAGAAGAATGAGTTGAGTAAAG
>VOQK01043374.1:15716-29512 GCA_015052645.1 Benitochromis conjunctus | reverse complement strand
ACCTATATGAACTCTACTAATCATTTGAAGCTTGTTAGGCTGGGTGAATTGAAAGCTAATGTGTGCTGGATATGGGGCGATCTAATGTGAGATTAAGATGTCCACACTCAGCTAATATGTGCCCCTGTGCTCATTCAAGTAGCTAAGAATGAGTAATAAATATTGATAATAATGCTGAAATTTATTTAGATTTGTTTTTTTTTTTTTGACAATTTGAATGCCGAATAATCTCCACATTAACATCTCCACAAATAACTGTTTTATTTATAGTTGTGCACATGCTCTAGCACATGTTAAAAAGGTTCTGGGCTCCAGCAGTGATCTTGGCACTTGGTCTGTCTTAAGAATGAACTGCACAACACATACGGTAAAGGGAAAAAGGAGACATCTTGGCAAAAGGTTCTTTTCATTAAAAGGCAATGCTCTCATCTTCTCTTCCACTGAATAGTTGTTGCTGTGCTTGCTCTTATCATTTACTGTTTGGCTGCGGCTTGCATCTGCTTTTTAAAATTTTGACTTGTGGGGGAGGGGATATTCTAGACATTTTTTTTTTAATTTTATTATCAATGCATTCCAGAATAAATCTGTCTTAGTCACTGTCCCAGAGATTCACAGATTTGTGCTGCAGGCTGCATTTCATTAAATGTTGTTACTTAAAAAAATAAACAAAAGAAAAAAACATGCTTCATAAAATCATTACATATAACCAGTATGTAGGCAGGGTGGCTGTCACTGCAGGCAAGATAACAAGCTGCCGCGGCTGAAATTAGAGATGGACTATCTGAAATGCTGGGCCACTGCTACAGAAAACTATTGGTTGTTGTTGCCTCATATGTTTTCCTGTACACTTCACTACTATACTTATTCATTATTATGTTCTTCATTTTAGTTAAAAGTGAAAAAAATAGCACTGATATATATTTATGATGATTGGGGTTTTTTTATTATGTAATGAAATCTATGTTTTTCTTTTGCTTACAATACTGAGATGACCTCTTTCTATGTTAACACCATGAAATGGAGTCTTATAACTTATAGAAATTTGTAGAGAAGACTCTTGAGAAACTTGAGAGACAGCAGACAACTAGACTACACCCAATACGTCGGCGCGCATGTGACACCTACTGCAGATGACTGCACCGCTGACTACATATTCTGGAAATGGCATCTGTTAGCTTCTCAAATGTCCCTCACTGCATTTCTCTACACGTCACTGATTGCAGCTGAGTGCACAAGATGCACAGCTGAAGTCACTTTCTAACACAAAACTAAATCGGATGACACGTCTATTAGTGTCTGAGTGTTAATAGTGCTATTTGAGTTTCCCAGTGGATTTGTTTATGTGTTCGGTTGATAAGTGCTATTCAAAACATGCAAGAAATACTTTGCCTACATGTAATATGTATGTTGTGATGAGTCTGCTGTTCTTTGTCTGTTTAAGCTACTAACTGCACTGAATACAGCGTTTTCTTTTTTCACTCTTTAAATGCTAGATTTGTACATTGTGAACTATAGCCCTGTGAATTCATTTAATGTAAAAAGAAATCCAGTTCTCTGCCAAAATACAACCCACTCCCTCCGTGCAGCTTCTTGAATCTCAGGTCACATATTGATTTGATACCTCCTTCTAAAGTTAGTCATCACCCAGCAACCTCACAGCTCTGACCATACTGCTATGATGAGCTTCCCAGATTTAAAGCTGTGAAATTCAAACTGAGAAGCCTACATGCCTTGCTTAAGCGATTTCATGCAGCAGCACCAATTTTGTCCTCTTTGTAATTAAATCCTGTACAAGTTTTAATGTATATCTAAATTATTAATATGGTAACAAACCCTGCATGCGCTGTAATTTTAGCAACTGAAATCAGATACCACATTAGTGACTTATGTGCACTTTTAAACTTCAAGCTCAGTCTTTGGATAAGAAAAAAGAAACATCTCTTCATGTCACATGCATTTATACATTATCTTTTTTTATTGCAACCTTAAGCACCTGTTTGCAAAGTACTGACATCTTACTGATATAAACAGTGATAGCAGACATTGTATTTATCCAGACTGCGCTCCCAGCTGCAGGCTTGAAGAGAATAGGCTTTTGCAATCCATTTCTACATTTCCTTATCCAGCCTTCATTTTTGAGGGCCACCTACCTGCTCTCAGTCCTCTTAGCACTCTTCCCTTTCAGACAGCAGTCTGGTCACACTGTGCCTTCTCCTAATTTTTTCAGTGTAATAGATCCTTCCAGCAGTGTGCAAGTCTGAGCTCAATGCTCCTCTACTGCCCAGACCCACTGACTGCCAAAAGCTGTTTAGGCTTTTTTGTATTAGTCGTGACCCCAAAGACATTGGAGGTTGAGTGGGTGGTGAAGCAGGGAGGTAATGTGAAGGGGTGGGGGGGTGGGAGCAGGTTGAATTTCTATTAAAGAAAAATTTGTTTTGTTAATCCAGATGTTTATTGGGTTGTTTTTTTTTTCTTGTTGATGTTCTTTCGGTCTCTCTAAAATGTGTGTTTATACAAGCAGCATATAAAATGATGGACATAAAATGAATCGTCATACCATTCAACACAATTTAATTATAATCTAAACCCAGAAATCACCTGGAAAGGGACGTTGCAAAACATATTTTCAGTGCAGATCCGATGTCCTGTCATCCAGTGCATTATAACTTCATAACCTAACTTTGGCGTTCATCAGAAGCAATCCATTTTTGACTGCTGGGACATGATAATTATCACCCTGCCAACTTTTATTATTAAAATAGGGAAGATATAAATTGATGATCATCTTAAATGGGTAAAGTGTGATATCCAGAGAGGGTTGTTTTGAAAGTCTTCATAGCAGATTTGCATATTAGAGCTGATAAGCATCATCATGTAATATCTAACAACAGGTTTTCCATTGTGTTTTTTGATCTTTCCTATTTAAGCTAAGTTTAAAGGCTGCAGCTATAAATGCTTTTGTGTCATGTCTTTTAATACACACTGGGATATTGCAGATTGCATGTCATGTTTAGAGTTGTGGTGTTATTTTAAGATGTGCTCTAGAAGTTGCCCGTCACTGTCTACAGAGGATTAAATAAAGAGATGATGTGTATTGTAGGTGTGTCATATTGTCCCCTCCCATTGGGTGTTCTGCCAATCACCAGGCAGCTGTTGAAAGTCTTTCCTCATGAGCATCGGAAACCTGCTCATGGGTGTTGACGAGCGTTAGTAACCCCAACAAAAACATCCTTACCAGAAATGCATACATACAAATACAAAAATGAAATTAATGACAAAAAAATGTGTGTCAAAAATAGTTACACCAAAAACACATGACACATGTCATTTAACACATGACAATATTTCCTCAAGCTTCCTTCCTTGACGGTAAACTTTGCCTAAAAATAACTAAATGTCTCCAGGCAAAATATTCTAATACATAGGCCCACCACTATTTAACTTATGCTTAGGTAAATATATAGTTCATTGTAAAAATAAGTGAAAACTTATTTCCAGGAAATAATTCCACTCCAGAAAAATCCTGCATGAGGATTTAATTTGTCATAGAGTGAGGGAGCAGTACCTTACTTGTTTCTACATATTTTACATACAATCATAAACACTTAATAAACATACATACATTTGCATCAGATACTTAAGAGGCTTATTGGTTCACTCACATGGAAAAATGATACCACCGGTATAACTTATTGGCTGAGGTTAGACATGTCTCTGGGTCAGGTCGAGGTCCGGAAAGGTCTGATGAAGACCACAAAAGCTGCCTCATGCTGGTTTTGGATGCTGTCAGCCAGTATAAATAGTATTGGTTGATAGCAGTAGCCTCTTTCAGAAAACAAATTATGCACCCTGCGACAGCGCAAAAATGTTCAGAATTGATTTGAGGAATATGACACTATGCCATTCAACAGATGTGGTGTCAGTGCTGTTATGGAGCCACTTTTGCCTTGTGTACCTTTGAAACTAGGCCACATTTTCACAAGTTAGAAAACTTAAAATTATTTACTGGTATATTACACTAGATAGGGTAATTTCCTGAGAAAGAAAGTCACGACAAAAGAACATCAAACATGAGCAGCCTGCTACAACTTTGAACCACCTGGGAATTTCTCGCAGTGCATACTGATATCAGTGATTCCTGCAGGTTTATGACTCTGTGTCAGTGCCAGTGCTAGCTTTTGTGGCACGAGGACACCTTAAGAGGTCTTTTGGAGTTCATGCCTCAGTGATTCAGAGCTGTTTTGTCAGCACAAAGGGGAGTTGCACAGTGTGAGGCTGCTGGTTTTAATGTTGTGGCTGGTTGGTATAGAGATCAAACACACTGGATTTGTTTTAGATAATTAAATTTGACTTTTTTAAAAACGTTTTTTTAACTTGAAGTACAACACATCGCTATACAGTACCTAGCAAAAAAAAAAATTCTGAATTCATATTAAGCGAAAGGATGCGATGCCCCCAAGTCATGTGTTAGATTTAAATTACGTTATATAAAACTTCAGTGGCTTTTGAAAATATTCAGAAGGAGAATATATGATTATATAAATCGTGTTTACAATGTTTTTTTTTTTAAAGTGTCGAGAAGAAGGCAAGGAGGACATAAATAAATAATGTATTTAGATTTTCCCAGTGTTATATAGGCATGCTTTGCAAGTGACCTCTGAATTCCATTGCAGGCATTAACATAAATGTAGAAATCTTTTCATTCATTCATTCATTCATTCATTCAGGTCAGTTCATGTGAATAATGGCTGAATTGTCTATATTTTATAAATCCATCAACAACAACATCACGTTTCTGTGTTAAAGGATATATTTACATTTTCCCATTAAAGCCTGTTTTTAAACAATAGTCAGGCTTCAATAAGAAGCTTGAGTCAGCTTCTTTTAATATGAATATTTCTCATCTTGACACTTTAAATGAAAGAATAACTTAAACGCTTTCAGTCAAAGACATGAAGAATAAAATCCACAGTGCTGATTCACATGCAAAATCTTATTACTCTATCAGAAGTCATTATGATGCAGCAGTGTGATATTGGCAACTGAAGTGGTCTGTGTGCTAAACTGCAATGGAGTGGACGGTACCGCAAAGGGGGAATTTTACATCAGAAAAAATGAAAGAAAGAAAAAGAAACTCAGAGCTGCAGCATGATTTTATTATTGGTACTGGTGACGTGCTCGCAAACTGGTGCTTTACAGCAGTGTGCATCTGTTTCTAATGGTCTGTCTGATAATTCACACTCCGCCACTTTGTCTCCTTTTCCACTCCATTTACCAAACATATCTACCTATTCTTTGATATTCCTGTCCGTCCTTTGAATCTCTTCCTGCATGCAACATTTTATCTTCCTTTTAATCTTTTAAATTGTATCTTGTAAAAACAAATACATCAATTTTGATCATTTTTTTCTCTTTGATTTGTCTTTTGATTCATTCATTGGTTTGTTAGCTTGCATGTTTTTGTGAATTGCAATAGCTATGTTTTTTTTGAAAACCAGACAGATTTCAAAGGTTTTCCCCAGTAAGCAGTCCAGGTGAACAACTGCCCTTCATGTGGCTAGTTTTATGTGAATAATTTTAATAGTGTCAGAATGTTTTGGAACTACAGGGAGTGCACCAGGAAAAGGTGCGATCTGGAAAGGTGATGGCCCCAATTCTTGAAAGAGGTAAGTGGCTGATGAGGTCTCTCCCTGTGTCAGATTTAATGCTCTGCCTGCTTTGCTACATGGATACACCCTGCTTAGGACTGTGGCCACAGCAGCATGCAATGTATGAATCAGACACATTATTAATACCTTTTGTTGTGAGAGTCCTTGTAAACATGAAAGGCTTCTCTGGTTTTGTCCGGTTTTGTTGAACTACTGTGCTCTTACCGTGTGAATACAGCTTTTGTATCTGTCATTTTGATTCTCAATTTTTGGCACAGAGGAATACATTGAAGAAGTGAGATGTATGTATTTTCAACTTTAATTGAAATGATCACACAAGTTTGTGTGGAGAAATGTGTTAAAATTTAGCCTCCAATTGGTCTCTGAACTAGAACGTTCACGTAAATATGACCTTAATGCTTTATGCATTTTTAAACCACTTACATATTCAACCAGAGAAGAGGAAGAAGAAGCAAACTTACTTTAAATCCAAAATAATTGAATTCTTGCCTGTTACACTTCCCCAACCCTAAAGTGGTGCTCATCTTGTCCCCGTCACAGACTCAACAGCATGGAAAACTCAATTTTGGTTGAAGTATACTTTCAAAGGATTACTTTACTGAAAATATACTAAGAGACATTGACCAGGCATCTGCTCTTAGCAAACTCCTTATCGCATCCAGAGAACTTGAGGTCTGCACAATACATGGCATTACCTCTACTTTGACTGCAAGTGAGATGCGTACGCTCAGTAAATTACTGGTACAGGTTTTGTATGTCATTTTGATACCTATGAGTACACAGCCTTATGTTGTGTATATACTGTAATCTGTTTCTGTTATTCGGGCTGTAAAGTCTTGTATCATTCACGTAACTGTGTAAATTGTTTCATCTATGAGGACAGAGGTATGCACAGTTTTATGGCTCTGGTAAAGTCCACTTAACAGATGGTTAAGCAGACATAGACCTCATATACGAGAGATGATACACTTTTCATACATGTTGACTGACAATTTAGCAGGAATGGGAAATTGGCACATATGGCAGGTCACCGTTGCGAGTTGTGAGCTAAAGTCGATCTGTCAGGAAAACACAGTGAGTCCATGTAGTTTTCACAAGGATCTGTGATTAAACATAAAGTTTAATGTAATCCAATTAGATATGAATTAGGTGTGCGTAAGCTAGGTTGTGGCAATTATGTATTACATGTTTCTTAAAGGAATGCATAATTGCCACAGCTTGTATATTGTGTCTAAAGCTAAAGCTTTTTGATGTTGTATGAGATCCCAGTGCATTATACTCCTAATCAACACAAATATCAAATCAGCCAGACGTGTTCAAGACGACCTGCTGAAGTTCAGTAGAATGGGAATGAAAGTTGATTTGAATGTGTCATTGATGATGGTTCCAGACAGGGCAGTCTGAGTATTTCAGAAACTGATGATCTACTTAGATTTTTCTGCACAAAAGAGAAAATATCCAGTCAGGGGCAGTTCTATAGGTAAAAATGTCTGACTGAGCCACGGGTGCCAGGCCCCGCCAAGCAGCCACCGGGAGCGAGTCGGCACATACCCGAGCACCCACCCCCAGACACAAAGAACCACCAGCGCACTGACATCCGAGAGTATCAGCCACTGTCAGGGAGTGTGATGAGGGGAGATAGGCCTCCACACCTTGGAAGGCCTGAGATGTTCCCTGAGAGGACTAAAATTCTTTGAGGTCATCTGCCCTGAGGCATGATCAGAGGCTCTTTTAGCATGAGATAGCTAGAGGTCGAGGTTAGTGTGACTTCTCTGGAATTCCCTGTTCATCATGTGTCTTGGCTGCTGAAGAAAGGTTTGGGATAACTGACATGTCTCTCTATGCAGTCAAGGAACAATCTGTTCTTTACAGCATTAAAAATAAAAAGACCAAGTGTCTAAATCTTTTTTTTTTTTTTTTTCCCAGATTTTTTCACCAACATTCAAATCCTGTTGCCTCTTCCCTTGCCTCCCTTTGGTCGTGGTAATAAACCCATAGCTGTTTCTGTCATGCAACACTTTGGGCACTCATAAAGGTGCCACCTGTTGCTAGTGCATACCAGGACACTTGATGATACTAGTTAGGATACTGCAAACTTGGCGATACTCATTTACTGCCCCCACCCAGTATCCTTTTAGGGTAGCATTAGTTGAGTCAGTGATGCAAACACTCCAGTGTGCAGATATTATCTCTAAGAAATAGTAAGGATATTGATCAGCAGATCGATACCAATGCACTTTACATCATGTGCTTCATGTTATAGATTGTAGTCAAAACTTAAATGACACTAAATAGGGCATTGGCTTTAATTTTGGTAACACATCCATTCCATATTGAAGAAGATACTGTGAAATGTAGATTTTTGCACAAATAGAAGACAAGAAACATGTTTGTGGCTATACTAAAACAATTGTTTTGTAATTTATTGATCTTAACCTTTACTTACAACATCTCAGTGATACTCTTTCAGTCTTTTCTAAATGCGCTTCTTTTGACTCGGCAAAGAGTAACACATGCCTGTGAAAGTTAGAATGGACATGATTTTGTCTTCACAGCTTTTGTAAAGCAATGATCATCTTAAGTAATTTCCTTTAGTGCAAAATCTGTTTGCAAATTAATAGAGATCTGAAATGACTCACAATTTTATTCTTCTTCTGTTTCGGTCATTTCGTAGGTTTACGAAGTGTGCTTTGTGGTTAATGTTAAAGGGTAATTCCACATGTAATCTTAAGCTTTTGATCTTTAAATGCAAGCTCTGTTGCTCAGCAATTGTCATAATTGCAATGTATTTGTAATTACAAATATGTTGTACACTGACAATAAAGGGCCTCTATTCTACATATCTGGTATCCACTGACAAATTAAGGCATATACGTTTTTCTTAAGTGAAAAGCTACAGTTTACAGATTCTTAAAGTCCAGATGTCTATTATTAATGAGCAGGTGTCCAGATGTTATTAATGTTCATTTGCTACAGGCCAGTCACAATCACTCTTATTGATTCTTGTAAAAATTCTGTTAAAGCTTAGCCATAAAAGTGGTAAATTAGCACCATTAAAAGCTTTTTTGTAGGTTATGACTCCACTAATGCAGCATGCTGATACTTGATCTCATCCTGAGACATCCTGAGACTTTAAAATGGGGAAAAAAGATCCAGAGAGAGAGAATCACTAGAAGGCGTATTAAAGAAAATATATCCAACACTGAAATGAAACCTTTTTGTAAATACGGTATTCTTTACACTCTTTAAACAGAAATGGCTTAATGCACTTAGACATAATATACAATGCTTAATTAGATACTTTCACAGCAACAGTTTAATTTACGGTGAATTTCCAGACTGCTCGAGGGCGTAGCTGGGGTGAGGGGTCTTTTTTCTCTGTCTAGAACAGTTTGGGTGTTTTTTTTTTGTTTGTCTTCTTTTTCACTGAATATTGTAAAGGGTACAGTGTTAAAGCCCTTATATTTGATGTTTTGATCATGATCTTTGCAAGGCTGAACTTGAAACAACACATGAGATGTTTGTTTTAAAATTTTTTAAATCTTTTTTTAATTATCCAACCTAATAGAATAAAACAGAGTTATAACCAGGCTTTTTGTTAGTGCCTGTACCTTGTTTTTCAGTGTTGTGCATAATGCGCCGGGGTTATATGTAGCACTTTTCTACTGTACTGGCAGTGGGAGGTCTGTCTAAAGTGTTTAAACTTCAATTGATTTGGTCTGGCATCTGTTACCCACGTCTCCCCATCATTCTGTCATCGTCCCTTTTGACTGATTCCCTGATTCCAAACCTCTTTTAAAAAGTCATACGTCCAAGTGGAAGTAATGAATCTTCTATCAGTTCATTCATCCATCTGTCCATTTTCTTAAATGCTTTTCCAGTTTTAGTGTGATGTAGGGCAGAAGTTAGGGTACAGATAGGCTTTTATTTTATCTAACTAAATAGCCCACATGCTCATATAATCAGTGTTTCCCCACTGACCTGCAATTTCTTAACAATCAATTATAGAGTGATCAATCTTTGAGATCTTGATGATTTTTTATCATCAGCTGGAATAGCCTGACTGTCACCAGTTTCCCCCTGTCCTATCCTGCCCAGCAGATGATGGATGATTCTGTGGTCCAAAGCGTCTGACCCATTTCGACCTGACTCTGCAACAGTAAACAGAGGCCCCTTTCAACATTTGAGCCGCAAGCACATTCTTACATGAATGGCTTTTTCATTTTTCTTTAGCCCCAGTATTTCTATGAGATACTGCGGCAGAGTTACCAAACTGTTCAGACTTAAATCAATAACCTTCACCTAAATGAACATGACCATGAGGTGTTTGTTGACATCCTATTTCTATATCCAGTTCATGAAAGCTTTTGCACACTGGAAGTTTATGTGTAAGTTTGTGCAAGAAGCAACACGATTTTTAATTACTATAGGAAAAATAGCCAGAGTGATTTGGTAATGGTAGTGAGCGTGACTGATTAAACACAAAAGAATATCAATTACAGAAAACAAAAAAGCCATGACACTGAACACATAGCGATAATATTCTCTGAGCAATGCTCTTTATTTACATCTAAATGGAAAAACATAAAAAGCCTGACCCACTTAGAAAATTTCAAATATACATATTTTCTCTCTATTCATCTCAATTAGATTTTTCTTCTTAAAAATAGAATGTAAAAGACCTTCTTCCAACAGCAAGGCACAAGGATCACTGGAGCTATAACTCTTTAACTAGGCAGGTCCTTATCTACTGGCAAATAAGGCTGCAGTTAATGTTGCTTTTATCAGATATATTATGATGACTTAAAAACCATATAGATGCTCATATTATCACCTTTTTGTCAAACATATTTAGTGAAATGGTTTATGTGAAAACTTCTGTCACTGTCAAAAAGAACTGATATTTTGATTGAGAAACAACACCTAGCATCATGGATATTAACAGCACTTATATCACTTTTAGAATCAGAATCATCTTTATTTGGCCATGTTTGTGCACACAAACAAGGAATTTGACTCTTGTTCACTTTGCTCTCTGCAAGGCCATATCTAAATAGTCATGTATACACAAGGAGAACATAAATACGAAGAGAAGATGAAAGTAACAAATATACACGTTACAGAGAGTTACAGAGTCTTAAACTATGCAAAATGTAACAAACTACAAATGAGTATGAATGATAGATAAAAATTGGCTGAACATAGTGCAGCCTGGATGAACCTTATTAATCTAATTTAACGGTCTTAATTTTTTAATGGTTTTTGGAAGACGATACTTGCTTTTTTAATTCTGAACAGATGCAGGTACATAGAAGAAATGTAGATTGACTTTTATTACAGATAATTACTGGTAATTATCTATAATGGTTTTTCTTTTTTGTAATAGAGTTTAATCAGTTGCACTCACTACAATCAGTAAAGCTAATCTTAGAGGCCAGGTGGATCAGAGCATCCTGTTGTTCTAGGTGAAAATGAGTTCCTGTGGCTTCCTTTTGTCTGGTTTCATCAATTGCATATTTATATAAACTAAGGCAAAATCTGTGTCTGTAGTATTTACCAATGTCGATAGCATTTCATTCATTGTGCTCAGACACTTCATGAAAGAAATTAAACATAATGTTGAAAAAAGGGATTAGTATGTTGCTTTTCTTAGCCTATGAAACATGCATCTATCAGCACCAGACGAAGGCCAGGGGCGTGTTCTGGTGTTTACCGTGTGGCCAACATGGTTTAAAATAGTTCTTGGGAAACTGATAGTCAGCGCTGAGCAGCCATGAAAACCACATAGATCATATTTCTACTTAGTGTTGGAATGTGGGCAAGACATAAACGGCCCCCATCAGCATTATGAAATCACATTATGGACCGACTGTTTAAACAGTCATTTAAACTGAAAAAATGTTAGTCATTGCCAATGACGATTTCAACATTCAGAGCTTAACATGATTCCTTGACATATTTGTCATTGTTATCGTGTGGTCAATGCTGCCACTAGATGGTGTTGTTACACTTTACTGCGTTGCCCTGCCTGTGAGGACAGGCTTCCCTCACAACAGGGTATGAATTTAACACATTTTAATCAATGAAAAATCAAAAGCTGAGGAGTCATGTGGCACACACACTGGTCAAAATGTTTATACCCTGAATTACAACACAGATTTGAAGCTTGGATTCCATTTTGTTGATGCACTTAGTGTGACCATGTAATACTGATTGCAATATAAAATTCCCATAGCTGATAAAAAGTGTCTGAGAATATCTGTATTCTTAACAGAAAGACCTTCACTTATAAATTGCCATCTTTTTTTGTTATGTCCACCTAACCGTTTCTCATCTGGATAACATACTGGAGGTGGCACTGAATGACAGTTTATGAATTCTGTTCATATAAAATCAGAATTTGGAAAGCTGTCTGAGAAATGACAGAATGACATTATCCAGAGAATCTAAGTTATGGTTGACTAGACCAAAGCAATAATTTAAATGTTTTATAGATCTGATTTGTGCCTTTGAAACTACCTTTGCCAAAGTGTGGAAAGATCTTTGACAACTGCAGGATGAAAGGATTTTATTTATTTACTTATTCCTTTTTTTTCCCCAAAAAACATCTCCTGGCTAAATTTCAAGCATGAAGCTTCAAAGTGGGAGGTCACCCAGGAACATGATGAAGCTAGTAAAAGTGTTTTAAAAGGGCTCAGGTGTAGTCGTGCATCCACCTTAATGTGAGAGCCAACAATAGCATGATTCACAGCCGCAACATGAATTACCCTACAGCACACTTTTAAGAAGATTAGCATATCATTCTTCTCCGAGAAAATGATTTCAAGCATCAAACCCCCAAATTGCTTCTTTGTAAAAGCAAGCATTGAATAGGAATACTCGAGGAGTATTTCTCTTCACCACAACAGGTTATGGTTATGTATTCAGAAACCCAGGAAAGTACTTCTAACTTCTCTTCAGTCTGGCAAATGCTAGATCATCTACACAGCTGCATTACACTGTGCATTATACTGCCACAAGTACACATTTTATATGACTACAGGCAAAAATATCTCTTAGAGAATCATTTATGTAAATGTTATATTAAAATACATTTAACATGAATTTAGCAGTATATTCATTGAGAAGTAATATGCAGTCATTTCTACTGATAATATGAATCTGCATACCATGTGCGTGCATTAAAGGCAGCGACTATACCATTTGTCAGATATTTTGAGCCAAACAGTGACACGTTCTTGACTTTTAAGGATGGCCAAGTCAGTGACATAACACAATTGCAAATGATGTCTCTCTTGGTAAATACCAGGCTGCAGGCTACAAGACTAAAAACTGGCCATAGTCCAGGCCTGGCAGAACACCACCAAGGACCAAATGTCAGCCGTCCTCACCAGAAAACAGCAGCGCTGGCCATTGGTTAGGGAAAATGAAACAGCAGATAATCGTGTTCTTAAAAAGAAAACTATTTAATTATGACATCATTTTTTTCTCTTTAACACAAAGAGAATTAGTGTAATGTTATTACAGCGCCAAATAGAACCTTGCAGTCATCCACTGAAATCCAAGCTAGGGAGATGAAAGTCTTTGACTCTGGAGACTGCTGTTTTCATCTTTTCTCCTAACAGCAGTCAAAGTTGGTAGGAGACAGTATGCCAGTCATGTTCAGACAGGTGTATAAACCTCATAGTGAGTTTTCTCTCATTGTGTGTTTATGCATCACTTTGCATTTAATCATTAGTTATTATTAAACTCTGGCTGTCTTCCACTGTGTTTCTTTTGTTCTGTCTCCCTGTCTTCATCTCTTACCAGTCACAACAGATGGCTGCCGCTCACTGGAGCCTGGAGGTTTCTTCCTGTTTAAAGGGAGTTTTTCCTTCCCGCTGACACCAAGTGCTTGCTCATATCTGATTGTTGACTGATTGTTGTAATTTGGCACTATATAAATAAAACTGAATTAAATTGAATACCATTAAGATTTTTCGAATACAATATAATTCAAATGAATAGTGATTCATGAATACTATATGTACAAAGTGAATAATAATTATTAACTTAATATAATTATTAACGTATTAAGTATGCCTTTACCACTTTTTAATAATGTGGCTCATATTTAACACACACCCT
>VOQK01043372.1:38897-49438 GCA_015052645.1 Benitochromis conjunctus | reverse complement strand
TGTGAAAAGATTAAGTTGAAAGAAAGAAATGATGAGCTGGTTGTGATGTTTCTAAACAAGAAAAAGAAGAAACTGAGATTCTGGGTTCATCCAATTCTCAGGAGAGGAGAAGGGCGAATTTTATGGTTTGATCCCAGAGTGGAAGCTGTATGTCAACTGCTTTCTCTTTTTGGCAAAATTGCAATCACATCTGAGGAGGTAGAGAAATAATTTTGGAGAGCTGATTTACCCGGAGCAGTGTCTAGCTGTCTGTCTGAGGTAAAATAGTATTATTTTTATTATTTCCATAACATTGCACATCAGTACTGTGCATACTTTGAGCTATGAGCACACTTGTTGCCAAATGCAGTGGTCTGATTGGTCAGATCTGTGTATTTTTATGTGAAAAATATGAAAAATAAATATAAAAAATAAATGCCGCAAATTCGATTTGAACAGTCGTATTAAGTGATAGGTAATAAGTATTATATATTAGTAATAAGCGAGTCTGAAAACTCTTTTTAAAGCATGAAATATTTGCGTTCTGTGTTCAAAGGCCTTAAAATTGCAAATGTTAATCATGTTTGGAGGTTTTGGAATTTATTTATTTATTTATTTATTTTTTTAGGATGTGGAACCAAATTCTCCCGCCGCTCTCGCTGGCCTCAGAGCATACAATGACTTCATAGTTGGAGCTGACCAGGTGTTACAAGATGTAAGCTTTCTTGTCTTTTACCTTTTATTCCAATTAAGAAATAATTGTTTTAACTAGCAGACGTTATTAAGAGAAATAACAAAAACCTTTTTTTCGTGTGAAACGTCTGCAGTCCGAGGATTTCTTTTCTTTGATTGAAGCCAACGAGGGGAAACCTTTGAAGCTTTTGGTGTACAACACTAAGACGGATGAGTGCCGAGAGGTAGTGGTGACTCCCAACGGAGCGTGGGGAGGAGAGGGAAGGTTGGCATTAATTATTTTTTTTGTTATTTTTGTTTCAAATTTGTATTCAAATTAAAGCACTTAGTAAAAGTTAAATATAACACCCGTGTCTTTTTGTGCTATTTTGTAGCTTAGGCTGTGGGATCGGCTATGGATACTTGCACAGGATTCCAACTCGTCCAGTTCAGCTTAACCCCCAGAATAAAAATGTTCTTCAACCAGTGCTCACTGGCAGCAGTGAAGAGGTAGTTGCAACTTAACACACTGAGGTGAAGGTTGTTGTATCTTATTCTTCCTTATTTTTTAAGCTGTGCAGGATGTAAGGGCATTTATTGGTAGCAGTGGATTATGTTAAGAAGTACAGAAAGAATAATCTTTCTTTATGGTTTAAAATGAGCCCTACATATCTACTACAAGAGGGATCCACCTTCTACAGTAGCTTCGTTTTTTTTTCAGTCGAGGGTGACGACCTAGTAGTCTCTTACATTTTTAGAAGGGCGAGGTGAGGCGAGGTGTACTGAGTTTGTTGCAATCTGCAACCTCACCACTAAATGCCACTGTAGCCCAAAAACTGCTCCTTTAACTGTAACTTGCTAGAGGTATTTGTGACTTCCAGTTTTCTCTCCTTAGGTGCCTCCTACAGATGAATGTAGCCTATCTACCGAAGCAGCTCTGAATCAAAGTGAGAAAACCATGCAAGATCAGTCTGTAATCTCATCCACTCAGCAGCCACCAGACCGAGGTAACCGGATCACTTCAGGACATTTTCATCCATTTGACCCATTATGCATTTTCACGCAGAATAATGGGCATTTGCTTTGTACTTATTTCAGATACTTCCACCATACTCGATGCAACGACTTCAGATTTATCAGCCACGGTTTCCACTAACGAGGAAGGCTATAGCTCCATGTTTGTTAATTATGGAGATGACTCCGGTGATCGGTGTAGCTTGGGTAAGTACTTTACACGTGATTAAATTGTGTGGCTGAATAGAGCAATTACGTGTTTATGATGGCATCCCGCTTGAGAAGAAAAATAAGCACGATTAAAACCAGCTATTGTTGACACGCCTCGCAGTTAAGGAGTCATTTAATGCAGTAGTTTTGCATTAGTCTCTTTTACTGCTGAATAAAACTACTCCAGCCAAACGTGTTAAGTGTTTTTTCACAGATATAAGTTTTACAACAGGTAAAGTAGGATTCACTGTACTGGTACTAAGAAGCCCAAAGTGTACCAAGATTCTGATACCAGCCAAATGTCTCAACAGAAATACAGGCTCATCAGACCAGGCAATATTTTTCCAAACTTCTATTATACAGTTTTGGTGAGCCTGTGTGAATTGTTGCTTCAGTTTCCCGTTCTTAGCTGACAAGACTGGCCTTTAGCTGCTGTAGCTCATCTGCTTCAAGGTTTGACACGTTGTACATTCACAGATGCTCTTCTGCATACGTTGGTTGTCACAAGTGGTTATTTGAGTTGCTGTTGCCTTCCTGTCACCCTGAAGCACTTTAGCTATTCTCCTCTGACCTTGGGCATCAACAAGGCATTTTCAGCCAGAGAAGTGGTGCTCACTGGGTATTTTGTCTTTTATGGCGAGCCATTTAAATCACCTTTCTTCCTCTTTCTGATGCAGAGCTTTAACTTGAGCATCTTGACCATGTCTACAGACCTAAATGCGCTGAGTTCCTGCCATGTGATATCAGTTATCAAGAACTCGGTTGGCATTTTACACAGTCGGTGCAGGTCAGTCCTTTCCATCAGTGGTCAGGGCCTGAAATGCAGCAATCTGAGCTTTGGTTATGTAATCTATTGAAATACAAAAGTCAAAAAAGGATGCTCAGGAGATTGTTAAATATCTCCTTACAGACCAAGAAAGTTTAGCAATTTCTTGTGGTTTCACCATACATAACCTCATCAATATTGTTTATATTCTTTTAGATAATTCATCTTTTGACCAAAGACCTTCATCTCCAGAGAAGAGAGGAGAACCAGACATCCAGGAACCTGAGCAGAAGTTCGGTATAGACCTGACTACCAGCAATTCTCCCATCAGAGAGACTGCTGAAGACATGGCTGGCCTCAAAATTGCCACCGAAAACCCGAGTATCACAACTATCCCCAAGGTACCAGATGCTAACTCTGAGCCCTTAAGCTCAGTTGAGGTTGTGTGCGAAGAGATGTCGGAGCCTGCTGGGCCAGGCAGTTAGCTGACTTTCATAAAAGAAGATTTAAGAGCACACCATGTTACCGAAAAGCTACCGTTAATGATTGTAAGCTGTTATCACTGGGGCTGTTTTTTTTGTTGTTTTTGTCAAATAATTTTATTTGTATACCTGTGTCACTGCTGCATGCTAAATTGCACATTTATGTTGACTTGAAATTCTAGGAATGCACACAGTTAATACAACATGAATGTACTCTGTAGTTTAGGCGCACTGTATGTTTCAACATCAAACAAAATGAAGCCTTAGTTAAGGTGTCATGCTGCTTAAAACCATCCTGGTGTGCACATTAAAAGTAAAAAAAAAATATTTACCCTTACCTTGTTGCTCTTACAATAATCCCTATAAAACAGTACAAACACTGTAGATTAATGATGTTTGACTTAAGCGTCACACCTGGACTTTTGTTTCCGTTTTTTTAAAAGAGGTTTTAATTAAAGTTTGTTTTTATTTGCTCGTGGGTACTCATGCAGAAGGATTTAATCTCAGGCGTTTACTATTTAAGCCTTTTTGCCTTTAATCTTGGTCAAAATGTTCTGTCTAATGTGAATGAGTGGGCCGTGTGTGACGCAGCTCTCTGATTGTTTTCCATTTCTTCTCTTTTAATCGATTTTAGTTAGATCATGTCTCTGGTTTGTACGGAAGAATTGAAAATATGCAGATATTTATAAAAATATACTCAAGATGAACCTCCATGAGTCCAGTTTGGTTTCTTTTCTTTCTTTTTTGCTTTTGTTAGAGTCAAAATGTCATCATATTGCCAGCTCACACACATCACTGATATTTCCTGTGTCTAATATGAGTCATGTCCAGAAAGCGGAGTTCATATTTCACGGCAGCAGATGTCAGCAAACACCTCACGATAGATCTCCGCTGAGCTAGCGTCAGTTTATCTCCCCGTGCAGCTCCTAAAATTCTGCCAGATTAGATCTCTCATCTTTTAAAATTATGCAGGAATTATTTAGATTTGTTGTTTGACCCGGCTGCTTTCCTCTTAACACTCATGCATTCATTGACTTTGTATAATCCAGCCTTGCCATGAATAAATACCTGGCCAGTTTCAGGAACCTATTTAGCTGGAAAAGAAATAGTTTGAGGTGTCAGATAATAAACAATAGAAATGTACTGATGTAAACTTGAATGGTTATGTAGTCCATTATTTACATTTTTTTTTTAAAACTGATCCCATATCCAACAATCAGAAAACAAAGCACAATTTAATTTCAACACTTTTTATTTCTAGGTCAGGACAACCAAATATTCTTTGGAAGTATGCCAAAAGAAAACATTTAAATAAATAACCATTGGGGGGAAGCTACAGTAGCAGATGGGGAATATGCCTTAATTATTTACCAGGGTACTCGAATCCTCGGCTGAAGAGGGGGATGGGCATGAGGGGAAAGAAAAGACGGTGCGTGGGGGGAAGAAAGAGGAGAAGGAGATGGATTTGTCTTTTTTTTCTCTCCACAGAATGAGTGTTGGAACGGCGTTCCTAAGGAAGCTTTCCTCTGGCACACCTGTGAATCTGTTGTATTTCTTATTTAAGTAGGAATTAACTTGGTGGCTTTGGATCCAGCTGCTGGTGGAGATTTAGTAGCAGCGATGGGGAAATTTCTCTGAAATGTCAGGCTTGTTAAATCAGCACATTTTAAGTGCAGGGTTGGATGGTGTTTGTGGGTGTCTATTGTAAGTCTCACTCGGGGTGGGGGGGGGTATGCTATTTCTTCTCTTCTATGTGAGGTTAGATGAAGCAGCCCAAGGCAAAAGCCAGCTGCTGCATGCCAGGAGGAACCAAGAGGTGCAAGAGTAAGGAGGTGCCACCTCTGGAGGAACATGCCTTGCCTTCCCTTTTTGCTTTTTTTGTTTTTTTTCCCTGAGTCTGTTTCAAAGGACGCTGTGACGCAGCTGAACCCACACGTCAGCTTAACTTTATCTCAACCCCTGAGAGGCTCGGCTCACAGGCACCAGCATAGTGCCCGTTGCCTCAGCCTATCGTTGCAGCATGACAAATTGTGAAACAGAATAACTACAGAGAAGGATGGATGGAAGGAAGGGATGAAAAAGGTATAAATAAAGAGGGAAGAGAGTGAACATACAAATTGGTGCAAGCACGTTAGTCCACATAATGCTGTTACTGTGGCTCGGTTAATGTGCGGCGCTTTCACGTGAAGTAGGTTAGATTTGCATGTGTGGATGTTCAAGGGAAATAAAATCAAGTAAAATGTAGCAACATAATCACTTTGTCAACATAACGGTTGCTTTTCTGTTCACGTGTGGTCACAAATCCCCGCCACCAACACGCTCGTCGACTTCTATTTTCTGCTTTCATCACCTTCCCACCATAATCACAGATATTTTGTCGGGATGGAGACTTTATTTGGAAGTGCTGCGAGGTGCATTTTGTGGTGGAATTTTCTGCAACACGGTCAGCTGTGGTCAAGCTATTTTAATTACTGCATGCAGGAGAGCAAACACACATCAAACATCACAGTTCGACAGTCATGAGAGTTCTGCCCTTGGGACATGTCAGCTCCTCTTTTATACCCCCCACACACAACTCCCTGTATCTTACAGTTGCAACAGTTTTTTGTCCCACAGGCTGTTGCTGGGCAGGGAAGATTTCCTACTATCTATCTTCCAGGAAACACCTGGCACTGGTCTTCTTGGGAGTTTCGTCCTTCTACGTCCTAACAGTTAGCAGATAACATAGTGAAACATTGTTAAGTACAGCTAAGCAGTTTTCACCAGGTCATATTGACACACACACATCCTTCATCTGAGAAACAAAAGGTTATACAAAATCCTACAGTGAAGTTCTAACCACCTAAATCTAAACGTGAGGATAAACTCGAATTTTCCCCATTGCAATTTGTATACACGCATCACGCGGTGTTCTTCACAGTGTGTTCTCTCAGAGCCTGGGAATAATCTTGGAAAGTGCCTATGTGTCAGACCACCAATGTACAGGCTGTAATTACATTCATTCATGCAAGAGGACTGTCACTCTGAGGGGTCTGAATTCATTAGGAAGTTGTTTCCACCTCTTGCTGTCATTACCGACTAGCTTTATGCTTCTAATTGAGCAGGAGATTAGAATTGCTTCCAGTAAACATTAGATTTGCTTGTAAATTGTTATTCCATACATACTTTAGCCCTTTGGACACAAAGCAATCTTCTATAGACAAGTGGGTTATAGTTCAACTTTAGCCTGCACTGTGTATATACCAGTCTTTGATGTGTACTGTAGAAAACAGACTAAGAGGCAGTACTTTTGGAGATGTGGAAAGTAGTTTGATTAAATTAAGGTACAATAACTACATACAGAAGAAAATCCAGCATACTGCCACAGTTAGGTGTCATGTCACACTAAAACTCCTTTAATGCACTTTGGAATTGATTTTCCAAATCACTGGAATTTCACTGCGAGGATTGAACACCCTTCTTCTACACAATAAATCCCTCGTTATATGCCGGTGATGGAAAATGCCGTCTAACGCATCGGTCTAAACTCTTTTAAAGGTGTTTGAATGCAGGGCTACAAAAGCCGTACCATATTATTAGCACCGTTTGCATTCTGATCGAACTGTTCAGTCAACCCATTGAAGAGACCACTCCCCTCAGGACAGAAATGTTTCATCATTGATCAATTACAATAAGTTCAAACTGATTTACAGTGGCCCTTCCCTTTAAGGAAACAAGACGTCCATATACACTAAACTGGACGTGAGCTTGAATTCCTACCTTTAAAACTGCTGATCGTCCCCATCCTTTCTCTCTCTGTTATTGTAGGGGTGTTTCTTTACAGTTTAAAAGCGCCTTCAGGCGACTGTTGCTATGATTTGGCTCTGTATAAATAAAAGGGAATTGAATTGACCTGAATCCTAAGGCATCATTTGCTGCCACTGGCATCTCAGAGATACACATGAGTTGGAATAGAGGAGCCCTGGTTCTTATTTGGGAAGTGAGAAAGACTATTTGTTGGTGGTTGTTGGAGAAAGTCACAGGTTTGTCAGTCAGGTACCAGTGATTTGTGCCCTGTTTGTTTTCACTTATATTCCACTTTTACTCGCTAATTAGGTGAAGTAGGTGTATACAATACAATACAACTTTATTTATAGAGCACATTTAAAACCAACGGTATACCAAAGTGCTTTACATAGAGACAGAGGATAAGACATGGATATTAAAAATATATTATTGGACCATAACAAAGTACCAAGTATGCGCACAGGTGAGTGTCACTAATACACAGGCGTAGGCACTATTTAGATAGGTCTGGGCACTGAAAACTACATGGTTGGTTTAGGAACACAATATTATCCTGTGTTTAGAAAAATAAGATTTACCCAGTTTAAAAAAATATATTTATATTTATTTTTGTTAAATTAATTGTAAATTAATTATTTTTAAAATTATTATTATTATTATTTATTTTTTTTATACTTTTTTATATTTTATATTTTATTATTTATTTTATTTATTTTTAACCCAGTGGGTTTAAATGTGAAGGGGTTTAGCTGGGAGTGAGAAACCTGGGAGAATTCGTCCTAACACCTGTGCCACAGGAAACCATGTGTGTAATCATTTAGAGACACCGGTGGTTTTGACAAACAGCAGTATTTCACACCTTTTGAATGAGACCAGGGTGATTATGAAGAGATGCGTGTGCAAATAAAAGAAAGCTGCCACATTGCACCAAAAGTCAAAGTATTTCATTAATGATATTTTCCCAGTTTATGTGCACTAGATTTAGCTCAGCGTGAGTCTTTGCTGCTCTGAAACACAGCAGAAGAAAGCAGCAATAAAGCAACCGGTTTATTGTTGCACATCACAGCATATAATGCTAGTGAGAATGAAAACAGTGAAAAATCGTGTCAGCAATAAAAAACCATGTGAGTCATGACATCCCCTATGTTTTCGGTTTTAAGAACTTTTGTGGAACTTTAACACCAGCCGTGTACTTCTACCTTGTTTCTGAGAAATGACAGTTATTAGTCACATGAACACAGGAGGTTGTTAGAAAAAACATGAAATAGACATTTAAAAAATTTAAACAATGTCAGTTTTACAGTTTTTCTGCTGAAGACCAAATACATGCTCACAGCTCTGTGAGGCTACACACACGGGGAAGCTCAAAATAAATGTGCAGGGGTAATAGGACGGTCATCATCTTCATTCAGTGCATTAGAGTGCTAACCATTCCTGCAAAGTTAAAGCAAATGAAAATGAGTTTAGAAATTATTATCATATTACAGCCAAGGAGCACTACGAGAGCACAAACCTCCCACAAGACAGCTCACTGTTTATCTCTGTATATGTTCCTTTTTCTTTCTTTTTTTTCTTTGTTCTTTTTAAACGTAGTTTTTAGAAGTTAGAGGTGGTGATAGTGCAGGTTTGTGTAATTTTCCCTGTTGAAACCAGTTTTTAACATGCGCGACATAATCCTTTATTATTATTTTATACACATGGATATGCTACATGTCTGTGAAGGTTCTCAGTCATCCAGGTCATCGTAGTCTAAGGAGCTTGATATGGATGGATATGCTATGTGCATAGCATTCATTTCATTGTTTAGTACATTTCTTTTAAATGCATAGTAATAATTATCAAGTTAACTTTTTGAAAATGTTTATTTTGTTTTCCAAAAAAAAAACTTATCCAGAAACATACATGGTTATAACCTGTTACCGTAATGTACATCGCAAAGACATAATAAAATCAACACTTGAGTGCCTTAAACACTGCTGATAATATGCGACAGACTATGCTAGCTTTAGGCAGTAGCTTCATATTGGCTGGCTCGCTGCCCAAACACTTGAGTGTCTTTAATTACTGGTAATGTCTAATTATGATATCAACTAAGAAAATCAGATAAGGGTAGCATGACAGACATTTACTTTGATTAGGAACGTAGTAGGTAATGGACAACAGGTATTGATTTGTGAATAACTGTCATTCAATAAGCTTATTACATAATATTATACCACAGTATATTTCTAACTAGGCAGCTTCTCATAACACATTATGAGGTCAACCTGAAAGGCAGATGTGAAATCTAAAAGTGAGATCAGAGGTCAAATCTGACACGATTTGGATGCAAACTGTCATATGATGAATAGAATCACATTATATCATTTTCTATTTTTATTTCCTATTGCAGAATTTTAAGCATAATTTTAAAGATGAAAAATATTTTATGAAAGTCCAAAGTAACAGGATACTTAAAATCTCCATATATCATTCCCTACATGCCTATAAGGATCATTTCTATGTAGCACTTTTCCACTCGAGGACTCGAAGCACTGCTTTCACTTTTTTAACATCTAACATGCACACTGATGATGATGAAAGCAACGTGATGTTCAGCATCTTGCCCAAATATCCTGAGAAATAGTAAAATTCTGGCATGGAGCCTGGAGCAGCCAGGGATCCAATCGCTCTCCTTCCGATTAGTGAATGACATGCTCTGCCTCCTCAACAAGTCATGGTAGATCTCCCTTTTAACTCCCTTCCTGTTAAAAGGGAGTTTTTCCTTCCCACTGTCACTAAGTGCCTGCTCATAGGGGGCTGTCTCATTGTTGGGGTTTCTCTCTATTATTGTAGCGTCTTTACTTTTTTTAAAAAACCTTTTAAGCAAACGAAACGCTACTAAAAAATAACCTTCTTTGTGGAGGTAATGATAAAATGCCATGCAATCACATCACATCATGCCCAGTGAAAAGTTGGGGGCCGTCTGAGTGTTTCTGAAAATCATTCTGTTTACCATAAAATTCTGCAGCAGTCCTTTTGAGAGTAAACAGATATTTAATCTCATACAATTTGCAATGGTTTCCTGATGACAGCAGAACTAGAGATAAGGCAAAAAGGATGCCACAGTCATTAGAAAGATAAGTGAGGATGCCCTGCTTTATTTCCCATACTAATTGCCACTCAGCAGGGGTGAGGAGCTGGCCACACAAGACAGCACATGTTGTTCTTTCGCTGGGATGACCCTGCTGATACCAGGCCTAGACCCATCTGCTAGTGTGTCCGTCTCTGAACCTGAAGAGGAGATGACACCGTTTTTGTTAGTCCTGCATAAATATCAAAGACAATACAATTTTTCCAATGTCTCCCTCAGGTGCATTAATAATTTTTTTCAACGTACTGAAAGTCCAGCTAATTTGATGTTAAGCCGTAAGTCGTTCTCTAGCGGATACTCAGTCAATTTCTTTTTTAAATGCAAATTTTGATTTTTCATTACGTCCTGGGGGCACATCTTTGAAATTACAGCAGTGTTAAAAAAAAAAAAAAAATGCTGTTGTTTTATTACTGCATCTGCTTTCATCATGCCAGAACATTTATATTTATAAAAATACAGATTTCAGAGTCTGCAGCTTTTCTTGCTCCTGGTTTTCTCC
>VOQK01043372.1:22716-38877 GCA_015052645.1 Benitochromis conjunctus | reverse complement strand
CTCCCTTTCTTGTCTGACTGATCAGGAAGCCCATTTGTTCTGGTGAGCAGCAGATGAGGCAGAGGGATAAAGGTTTAGCTCAGCCTCTCACTTTGAATACGAGCGGATGAAGAAACAGGCCTCAGCGCGTTCCCTGCTGCTTTCCTGTGCCTGTGACATATTTACTGTGACATCCCCACCACCACCCGGGCTTAGTTTTGACCCGATGGGGAGATGTCTCTTAGTGTTACGCTCATTTACTAGTTAACTATGACCCCACAAGGTAATGCATGCAGAGCTTTGGCCCTCCTCAGTCACAGTATATAAACCTGGACATGCACAGAGCATAGCATACCATTCACAAATGCGTGCATAGCCTGAAAAACTATTTTCTGAGAATTAACCTGAATGTCAGAAACACGACAATGTTTTTATCATTCAGAAAATATAATATATCATCATAATATTGTTAGGTAAGGCTGTGAAACAACGGCACAACACAGCCTTTACCTAAGTGGCCTGCAGAGCTACAGACATATTAAAATTTCCTATTTATGTAAAACACAACACCCCCAATAGCATGATTTATCACCCTCTTACACAAACAGCATTCGAAATGTCAAATTGTAGCTTCTTAAATCAGTTTTGACCCTGCTCAGCATGTATGTGTGTGTTCACACATGTAAAAACACCATAGCCTGAGTGTGACAGCAGCAGCATCTGTGAAAAACCATAAAAGCGCCAATCTACCTGAGAAAATGGGGTATGGGAAAAATAAGTATGTTCCTGCAGGGAAGAGCTGGCAGTATGATAGAGAGGAATGAAGTGTGTCAGCTTTTCAGAGCAAAATAGAAGCACCATCTTACCATGCCAGGGAGTGGGGGGATTAGAGGGAATGGTGACGCATACAGATTAAAAAATGTGGAAAAATTATTCTGTAGCGCTGTCAGAGGTGTGACGCTGAGTGAGAGCAAGTGAAGAGCTGCCTCTCTGCTTTTTCAATTCGAAATCTTTCATGTTTGAAAACAAACCAATTTAAATAATTCACTTTGCACATGAAATATGAAACACTCAGCGCATTTATTCTGTTACAAACAAACATTGCTCTGAATCTTGTAGATGTACATTATGCCGATTGTCAACAGGAGTGCCATAAATACAGATACCAAAAAAAAAAAACTGTCTTGAGCTCTCTGATCTCCTGGCTCGCTCAGTAGCACAGAATCAAACAGCAGAATATGTGAGAAATCCCTTCAAAGCTTTCATGATTATTTTTGGAGTAACTGTTGTTTAGTAATGCTGGTTTTTGCTTGCTGTGGTTCTGTGTGCCACGTTATTTTCACAAAACCTGAGCCCGCAGATGCAGAGAGAGTAATAACATTCATACAGTGCGGGGAGGGGGTGAGAATTGACAGGGGATGTGCAGAGGAGCGTTTGAAAACAATGGCAAAAAGTGGAAAATCGTGTGAGGGAGTGTGTGTGTGTTATATGTACTGCCTGTGTACTAAAGTGAAAATGTGCTGTTATCAGGTCAGGCCAGAGCTACATTCCCCAATAGCAGCTGAGCTGCACAAACACTCGGCACCCCCTTGAGAATCCCTTTTTTCTAATCATTTTGCAGAGCAGGGCGATGCTGTGTGTGCTTTTCTCCTGCTCTCTGAAAGCTTCACGTCCATCTTCCTCCTGCTTTTAAATGGTCCGACTTCTATCAAGAGCTTTTCCATTAAACGTTTGTTCAGCTTACTAATGTAACCATGAATTTCATTTGCTATGCATCTCATTAAGCTGCTGTTAGAAGAGCTATCAGTTGATGACATTACCCATCTGTCATAATAATAGTGACTCTATGAATGTCTGGGTTTTGCATTGGCAGATAGCATTATTCACCTTTCCAGAGTCCATGGGGGCAAGAAGAGGCCCATATACACCAAAGGCTATATTTACCCAGTGAAATGCAAACAGAAATGGCAGGTGGGTTCAGGTCGCTGCCTCCACCTGTGATTGCAATTACTGTGGAAGATAGAGATCAGTGCACTCAGGTGACTCAAAAAGGGCTGGACAATCACTTATCTGGTCGTGAGTCATCAGGAGCCCAGGCTGTCAACACTAGTCCATCAGCTGGAAGGAACATTGCGTTTATGTTTGTGGCTTCTGGATGTGCATGGATCTGCGTTTGCTTGTGTGCACATATGTGTGGGTGGGATGTTTCGAAAGTGCTGATGGCAAGTTTCCACAATGGTTATCTAGTGTCCATTGACAATGTGACTGTGGTCTCTTTAGTGTTTCCGCCCTGCCTGCAGATGCATGTGACTCACAAAAATGAAGATGAAGACACAAAGCTCTGGGAGGAGTGTTACACTGATTTAGAGGTGAATTTCTCCTTAGTACATTGTGTTCTCTGCATGCACTTTAGGACTCCATCATATATGGTGAAAAGGTTAATTAATACCTTAGCATTACTTTAATCCCTCGTTGTCATCTTAATTAGTCTTTCTGTCTGTAAAAGGCAGGAAACTCAGACAAGCTGATTTAATTATTCAAAACTTATAAAAGAAAGAACGCATCGTGGAAGCACAAGTTCGATATTTTGAATTAAGTGGACATTTCCAGTGCAAAAAACACTGTAACAAGCCCTCTCTATAGCATAGAAATACTGTGTTCTGCCTTTATCCTCTTGAATAATTACTTAAACATTAGTGTTTCCAGCAGACCAAAATGTGTGCTTTAATTGATTACCTTGTCTCTGTCCCCATGGCAACTAGAAATTACCAGAAGGACATAATCATAGGGTTCTGCAAGATATCTTGAAATCTATGGAACTGCTACTTTTTTTAACCTTCCCCTATTATATCCAGTTACATTGATTGAGCAGTTGCTTTGTTTTTAAGGTTTGACCTGTACTGCACTATATCAGCAAAGTACACAGCCTTCTGAAAGAAGAAGAACCAGATGAAGCTATAGGTGTTGATGGGGTGCAGCAAGCAGCGATGAAAGTTTTTTTCTTTCCAGCCATAATGTAGCTCATTTGGTAGGCGTGACTTCAGCACTTTGCCCTGAAGTTAGCCAGCTGGCAGCTGCTGATTTTTCTCTTCCTTTCCACTGCTAAATTGCTGCCCTAGATTCCTGCCATGACATTTCAGGCAGCATACAATTCCAGTATGATATGTGAAACCAAACCCATACTCATGTATGCAGTCTTTACCAGCAGTTACACTGTAATGATGTTTGATGATACATTCAAATTCATAAAGGGAGGGTAGAGCACTTACACAAAAGAAAGCTTTACAACGTAGCGTTCTTCTGTCCACAAAAGCTGACAGAATAATTGAAAACCTTTTCTTCCCAATATCTGAAAAATAATAACTATTTTGCTTTCTGTCTTGTGCGTCATATGTTAAGGTTTTATAGCTTCAAAAATGCTGCATTTTTCGAGACTTAAACCTTTAAAATCTGAAACAATAGAGAAGTATACAATATACCCTACAATACACAACATAAACTGCTACTTAATTAAAATGTAATTATATTCAGCATTACATTTCTAATTCCATCTTTGACCACATTTCCCATTACACTATGGTTACATCCGACTCCCTTCTTCTCCTGACCCACTGGTACTCTCCGAAGACTGTTCTTGTCTGAAACAATCAATTGATCGAAAAGGATAAGTAGGATCCATTTGCATTCAAGTAATGGCCTCTGGCAGATTGAAGTGGTCTTACTTACTGCATGCTCTACAGTGGTGAGAGGCTTTTGGATAAGACAAGTGAACAATCATGTGGCGAAAATCGGAGCATAATGACCTGGACGAGAAATCAGGAGGCTCTAAGCTTCTTAAATGATGTGCTAAAGATTCTGTATATTTTACAATACGAATGCAAATGCCATATATCTGCCACAAATTTCACATTTTGTTTCCTTTACAAAAATAAGATACATGAGAATATTACTGTTAATACAGTAAAATCCAACATATAGACTAAAGACCAGCTAGTTTAATTTAGCACATACACTAAAAATAGTTCCTAGTATCTAAGTGTCTTGTGTAATTCATATAATTTTAAAGAAATGAATCGTTTTGATAAAATTCTTAATCTGAATCATAGAGTTAGACCGTATGATAAAAACAACTCTCATACGCTGTATGTAGCTAGCAGTTGGCTAGCTTGGCATAGTGTGGGTGACTTTTACAGAAAAGCAAGGCACCTGTCATCTCACCTTGCACAGCTCCAGCCTTTTTTACAGAAGCATGGGCACACCCATGAAAACAGCAAATGCTATACAGCTTCAGTGGCTTGTCAAACAGACGAAAACAGAGAAAGCCCAGTGACAATAGCCAGCTACAGCCATGAGATGGCAGTCATTTAAAGTATGGATACAAACAGGCAATACGTTTCATGACAGAGCTTTTTTTTGCATTTTATTTTTCACTGGGCAAGCACTGCTTGCCTTGCTTGCCCTAAAAGAATGCCACCGGCACAGCATGAAAACACAATTAAAGGCATTACAAATTCTCTGTTTTTTCACCACCATCATCCAATTAGATCAACTGTTTTTTCATGCAGATAAATAGATCAAGTCACTTGTGCTCATACATTAAATGACAAGCCATTAACTTCAGTTCTGGTGTGTGTATATGAGAAGTAATTAAGCATTAATAAGAGATTTGCAAACTCAGGCAGAAATAGATCCAGATGTAGAAAGAGGTTCAAAGCAGATGCTTTCAAAGTTGCATTCCAGTAAAAAAAAAAAAAAAAACCCATCACAAATTCAAAGAGTCATTTTCCTTTTTTGATGCAAAAAGACTTCAGCTGGCTTTCATGTAGTTAATTATGCAAATTATGATGTTGTTCATTTACCTTGGGAATTTGTTTGTAATATGAAAAAACAACCTAACACATGTAGGTTGTTTTTGACATTTCATCTTTATACTCATAGCAACCAAACTAATTAAACGAAACTAACAAAATTCTTATATGGAAGGTATGCTCTATAAAAAATATGTTGTTTTTTTTTACAATCTGTTTATTTGCCCCTATGATTGGATTTGTCTTCTTTGATAATTTTGTTTTCAGACTGCTGCCAGGAGCTTTTATCTATCTGCAATTCAGTGTGGGCTAAAGGATCCTTTTATCTTCCCTGCTGATTTAATAACAAAATGACTGTAATGTCTACTCATCACCGCACACATGCAAACACTGACATGGAAAAGATAATCCATATCTGTGGCTCAAACGTGAGTATTGTATTGTATTGTAAGTATTGTTTGGGACACAAAGCCAAAGCTATGGTCATACTATGAAGCAGCAAAAGGCAAACAATCTGACCGCACTCTTCCTTTAAAAATGCTGGGACAGCTGAATATTTTTCTGCAGAGCTTGGCATTTTAACTCACGTTTTAAGTCTAGTGTCCAACAATATACTTCAATCCATGTTTTCCCATTTTTCTAGTCCTCATTGTCACTTTTATGTCTTTGTCAAATGCAGATTTTAAAAACAAATCTATATTATTTTTTAAATGAGCATGTAGCAGTGTAGCATTATGGGTAACATTGTACGATGCTGCCTCTTCCAATTGAGATTTTAATATCTGGCTCACAGTCAAGACAAAAACACCCAAACAAATAGAAATAAGAACGACAGTATACATGAATTTATAGACTCTGGTCCATCACACTTTGCTCTGCGTGAGAATTCCTATGCCAAGAATTAAAAAGCTATCATAACACTGCTGCAGAAGAACATATAATTAAACTCTTTGCTTCTTTTCCTCTGATTCGGTACATTAGATTCAGTGCATTAGTCACCTCCATTTAAAATCTAAAAGATTTTTTCCCATTTTCACACATTCACTTTTTTGTCTCCATAATTCCTGAAGATCAGGCAAGGATAATTGAAAGTGAGGAAATATCCAGTGAGCAGTTTCTCTGGGCCAAAATGCATTGTTGATCTCAGAGGTCAGAGGAGACTGGTCATACTGCTTTGAATTGATTAACAGTAGCTGAAACACCTAATTACAACCATATCATACAGAAGACCATTTGTGAATGCACATGTTGTTGAACCTTCAAGTAGATGGGCTAAAGAAGAAACAAAAGGCCACGCCAGGTGCCCTTTGTGTTAGCTCAGAGCAGGAAACTGAGGTTACAGTTTGCACAGACTCACCAAAATTGGACAACAGAAGATTGGAATAACTTTTCTTGGTCTGATAAGTCTTGAATTCTGCTGCAACATTTGGATTTTAGAGTTAGATTTTGACGTAAATAACACAAAATCATGGATCCATCCTGCCTTGTATCACCTCTTCAGAGTGGTGGTGAATGGTGTAGGGTACAGTTTCTTGGCACACTTTGGGCCTATTAACACTAATTGATCGTCAAGTAAACACCAAACTCTACCTGTGTATTGTTCTTGACCATATACATCTCACTATGACTACACTGTACCCATCTTCTGAAGGCTACTTCGAACAAGATAACGCAACATGTCAGAAAGAGACAATGAGTTCATTGTACTCAAATGACCTCCACAGTTAGCAGATCTCAATCCAATCCAGTCCCTTTTCGATGTGGCGGTGCAGGAGATTCTCATCACGGATGTTCAGCAACTGTGTGATGCTATCATGTCAGTATCAACTGAATTTTCTGAGCACAGGATCCATCCCAGCACCGACAAGGTGTACCTAATGAAGCGTCCAGCCAGTGTACACTGTCACCTTGTAAAGTCGATCTGGTAAAAATTTTAAGGACAAATGGCTGTTTACACTTCCAGCTGACACCTGCATCATTACCATTTGTGTTCCATAAATTGGAGATTGGAAATTCAAACCCAGTAAAGGATTCTTTTTTTTTTTTAGCTCAATTTTTGCTCCTAACATAAATCACTTAAATGTCTTTGCAGGCACTAAAAGTTACATTTATTGACTAGTCATTAATTCCATTGCTCTATCTTCTGGCACTAAGCAAGTAGCCCACAATGGATTCATGAGGGATTTTTATTTATTTTATTTTTGTTATAAATCACCTCATGTAACAGCTGAGATGGCTGACAAAAGCTGTGAGCCAATAAAGTTGCTCACCATAAAACAGTAACATAAAAGATGCAAAACACTCCATAAAACTGAAGGCAGCTGCAGTGTTAGAGATAATTCTCTGTGGATCAACATAAGCTCCTTTTTCACAGTACATCAGTCATTTGATTCACTTTTGCTACTAATTGAAGCAGTTGTAAACACTCGAAACATTTTCAAGTTACAGTGCGTCTCTATTTTAACACAATGCTACGCTCCAAGTAGGTCTAACATGAATTTACAGACTTCAAATCATTTCTGATTGGGGATAATGCCATGATAAACAGCTGAAAATATACTATAATACAACAGAACAGTGAGAGTTGCAGCACTCACTGATTGGGGATTCTTGCGTCACCTTATTGTTCAGATAATGTGAAGAATCTCCTTTCTGCCTGCTGCCTGTGGCTCCCTGTTTACATGGCATGGGTGCTGCTTACCTGACCCATCCATCTGCGTCACCGTCACCATGACTCATGTCTCATTTTGTGTGACTATTCTCCTCCTTCAACCCCCTCCTCTTCATTGCTCTCTCCCTCCCCCTCTCTCCTCACTCAGTCCCCATGCCTCACAAACACATCATTTGCAGGCACATGCTGCACGTGTTGACACGACCTTTGTTTTTCACTTTCTGTCTTTGATGAGGCCTAATAAGGAAAGAGACAGACACAACTGTGAATTTGAGAAAATAGATGTACTGAAATGAGACTATAATAATATTTGATGACATTTTTAGAGGGGTGGGTTGTTGCCTTATTAGTGAAAACACAATAAAGCAGCATGACCTGATTACACATCCACTGAGCATTCGCTGTTCAGTACAGTGGCATGATTTATTCTCTCCTGAGCTTCAATTTTTTATTCTGTAGAGTCCTAGAAATAGCTTTTTACATTTCAGGGTGCTTTGCAGTCTGCCAGGCTGTCCTGTTGACAGCTGCCTGGTCGCATAAATAGGATCCATCAAGCCAAACCCACACAAGAGCAAGCGAATAGCAGAAAGAGAAAGAGGATAGTAACTTTTGGTTTGGTGTACATCTGTCTTATTTTAACATGTACTCAGGTCACTTCATGATACAAAGAGGACACAAGCTGAAAATGACAACAGGCAGTACTTCAAAAACCTTTTTAATAAAGCACAACACCTCTCTGGGTTTGAGTCTGTACCAGGAAAAATGTCTCTGCCAAAGATGTAGCCCCTCTAATGAAGCTATCTTGGGATAAAGTAACAGATGAATCAAAATCCCTTTACAAACAGCAAATACTGTTATGTTGGATCCAACAGGAACTTCAGCAACAGTGTCGCTTCTGTAATATTCCATCTGTCATTGTGAAATACCCTAAATTTCTTCTTTTTGAGCATATTCTAAAGTATTTTTTCCAGCGATAACAGCATCAGGCAGGAGTCCAACATGGTTTTCTGTGACTAACGTTTTCAATCAGTGGCAGATTTTATGTGAATGAGTGGGAAGGAGCTAATCCATTACACAGACACTGAGACCTGCAGACTGTCCTTTGGTGAGTAGACTGAAGCCTGTGAACAAGACTTCTTAAAAAGAAGAAGAAGAAGAAAGCATCCAAAAGATACTAATGGGAAATAGAAACAAATAGATATTTATTCTGTAAGTATGTTTTGTTACAGCAGTACAAGACCTGCCCATAATTGGAAACCCAAAGCTCCTAGCGATGATAGTTACTGACTTAAAAAAAAAAGACAAAATCTACAGTCATAACAGCATCCTATAAAGGCAAATATAGGTAAAGTTATACTATAAAGTTAGCTGCGCTACCTCACTTGAATGGCTAGGCACGTTTGCATAGGGAACACCTGGCACCAGGATGCATCAGAAGAAGACAAGCCAGTGGAGGCAGTGTGATGCTTTGGACAGTATGGATGTTACTTTGACACGTACCACCCACCTAAACATTGTTACAAGCCACGTACACATTTCATGGAAAAATGGTATTCCCTGATGTCTATTGCCTATTTCAGCAGGATAATGTGCCCTGCCACAGCGTAAAAATGGTTCAGCAATGGTTTGAGGAGCACAAAAATGAGTTTGAGGTGTTGATTTGGCTTCCAGATTCCTCATATTTCAAACCAATTAAGCATCTGTGGGATGTGCTGCACAAAAAGTCCAGTCCATGGATGCCCCACCTTGCAACTTCCAGGAATTAAAGGACCTGTTACTAACATCCTGTTGCCAGATAGCACCTTCAGGAACCTAGTGGAGTCGATGCCTTGATTGGTCAGGGCTGTTTTGACAGCAAAAAGGGGGAACCACAATTTTAGGCAGATGGTTAAAATGTTATACCTGGTTGGTATGTTCATATATACATACACATATATACATACATGTACTAACTAGTAGTTTTTAATTAATAATTATATTGTTTCATTAATTAATAGTTTTAGCACAGTTTTGCTTTACTGGCTTCACTTTTCAGACTGGTAGGCTTTTCACATCTTTTATATACAGTTTATGTTATTAACAGTCAACACTGAGCAGAAACAGATAGGAGTGTCAGTATCATTTTGGATATATTGGATAATAGTATCGGAAAGATAAAAACTACGGTGAAAGGTTGGCCAATTCAGGTCCTCCTGGAGAATACAAATGACTGCACCCAATTCCACCTTCCCAGCATGTAGCCTTATCCTATCAGTCCTCATTTGAACAGGTGATTGCAGTACATCTATTCTCTCCTTTTCTCATTGTGCTGCCTAGTTACAGTCAACAAGCCTTCCTCTGTAATTTGTGCATCCTTGCAGCATGTGATGTCACCCATCTGTTCACACCAAAGCAGTCCATGTTTTTTTTTTTGTGAACCAGTGCTGACCGGCTCCATCTGGTAACAATGCAGTGAAGCTATTGGCCAGCGAGAAAGGTAGCCAGTCAATAAGAACTATAGCTCTTTCTATGGGTCGATGAAGGTTTTTGGCTCTTTCTTTCTCTCTCTTGGGAAGATGGTGCATGAGTAGTGACACATATTTAGTTAGTGGGGTGGCTGTCAAGTGATTGATAGCAAAACCTGCAGAAAAATGAATTGCTGGAGGGCATATGTGACAGTTTACTCAGACTCACATAATGTACAGATACTGAAAAAAAACCTCTTGGGTGACATCTTTATTTCAGTGTCAAATTGACTTGACAAATCCCCAACACAGCTAAGAAGGAATCAATTAGGCATGTGAAAAGTGCTGCTGAGACTCTTTAATAACACCTATTTTTAGTCTCATTAAAACATAGAAACAGTCTCATACTGGCGGATCACCTCGGAGCATTTTTCACATGCTGAAACTTTTTCCAGCGTGTTATCTTGTGGCATATGCAAGGAAACCATGCTATTATAAAGCACTAACATTTACTCAGTATAATTTATATCCTTGCCCCATGCCATTATTCACTGATTAAAATGCATCAGTGCACAGAGCTATTGTGATCCGTTTCAGTTTGACATACTCATAGCTTATTTTGGCAGTATTTTATTCCCTTATATTATGCCAGGAGCATCCCTGAAAACAACAGATGCTACATATTCTTACCATGCCTGATTGAAATATAGCAGTTTTATGCTGGTTGTGTTATTTCACATCCTTATGTGATTCTTGTCAACCCTTTTAGCGCACATGCAAAAATTAGATCCGCAGTGGCTTTTACGCCATGGCAACTGTATTTGCGGAGATAAATGTAATGGGTTGAGCTGCTTAGATCAATATTCACCAAAATCAAAACAGAGTGTCCCTGGCCAAGGCCTAATACATTGAGAGAACATCTTGATGGGTGTTTCAAGCAGCCGGTCCAAGGACAAGAAATTTTCCTCAATTTAAGAGCTTGATTGGAAAATGTGTGTTGTCAGGGGTAATGACAAAAAGCCCATATTACAACTTTATCTTTATTTTTCTTGAAAGCTAAATAGTCTGTAAAATGGCAGATAATTTAGTTTTTCTGTAACACATTTAATAAATAAGTGTTGTGCTATTCTGTGCTGTCTTTCAACCTAAAACAAAAAAGCAGCACTCTATTTGTCTGTTTCTCTGACTTACAGCCCAAATTCATTGCTACGCCTTCAAAACCAGCCACAAGAGACAAACAATAAAAAATATCAGTTATTTTTTTAAAGGTCAGCACCAGAGGACAATCTTTGTTTTAAATTAAACCTTAAGGCAGAATATAAACGGCAGCATCCATGCCAGTATCCATAGTAATAAAGACAAGTGTTACTCATTTCAAGCCAATGGCTCATTTGTGTATTTCTATGAGGTGGTATTGCTCTGTGGATGGCAATACGGTGCACTTTTCAGACTGAAAATTGATCTTCATGACATTTATGTTCCTCGGAAAAAGATGCTAGGTGACATCTCCTTGTGAGATTCACATTTATAGTTTTGACTGATGTCAGTCCTTTTTAGATTAAATAGCAATAATTTAGGTGGACATCTAGTGTCATCATCAGGTCAAAACCAGTTTCTGCAAAAGTGGTTTATCATTTTTATTCCATGCCATCCAGCCAGCCATCCATCCATCCATCCATCCATCCAGCCAGCCAGCCAGCCATCCATCCATCCATCCAGCCATCCATCCAGCCATATCCAGCCAGCCATCCGTCCTCTTCACAGCTACCTCCTCCAGCTCTACTGGTGTGAGAGCTATCCAAGGGTGCTCTGCATTCCCAAGCCACCAAAGCACTCACTATTATTGGGGGGGGGGGGTCTACCCCAGGGCCTCCTCCAAGTTATACATGCCCAGAACACCTCACCTAGGAGGTGCCCAGGATGGATCCTATTCAGATGCCTGAACCACCTCAACAGGTTCCTTTCAATGAGCAGCAGCAGCTTTACTCTGAGCCCCTCTGGATTTATCCAAGCTCTTCACTTTATCTCTAAGTACGCACTTCAGAAGAAGTTCTTCCACTTGTATCCCCATTCTTTCAGGCACCGCTCACAAGTCGAGGCCATAGATGATAGTGGGACCACAGATCAAAAGCAATCTCTTCATCAACTTCACAGCAGACACTGCACAAGTATGACTGGCTAGCTACGTATATAATCTTATAGTTTTACATGTCAACTATTTGCATGGTAACCTCCTAAATTAAGATGATAAACAGTCTTTTAGCCTACTTCCTGTGAGGGTTGGTAACATATTGATATCCGCATTTGGATGAAAAATCCAGAGGACTCTTTCAGAGCCCCTGGCTATTCAGGCAGTGCTTTTTAAAAGGACTATTGTTTTATTTTGGCATTTTCAGAAACATAGCAGAAGAGCTGATCTTAAAATAAATTGGTTACCAGGAATCTAAACTACTTTCTGACAGCAGGCTTCACTGTCAATCCAAGCTTGGCTTTGCCATTCTGAGCTATAGTGAACATATTGTATATTCTCTATTTATAGAGTGGCCATTCGTCAGTGAGCAAGCGTGCACTGACGAATGGGAGGATTTTTGTGTCTCTGTTCCACATTTTGGCTCTGGCCTTGGGTATCACCCTTCTCCTTACACGCCACCTTTCTCTTTCTCTGAACAACACTGCTGTGATGCAGATGATGATTAATTCCCTATCAAATAATGGAGTGTGGTTGTGTGATATGTGCCTCCAGATTAAGCCGTAATTGCTATTGTGTCTCTCAGCACTGTCACAGCAGTTATATGAAGGGAGTCATCATGTAAATCATCTTTTCTTTCATTGCCGAAAAAGCGAGCACACAGCAGATATTGAACTTGGTAAATGCATGATGTAAAACTTTGTGTTTTTTTTCCCTAGCAGACTTCTGACTTCACAAAGGACTTTGAGGGACACATTTGTTCTCAGGTGCTGCAGTCGATCTAATTTCCATTTGCTGTTGTTTGACATTGATTTTACTCAGGCCCTCGGCAGTAGTGTTGTACGCCTCAGTGGATTTTTCTGTGAAACCACTGAGGTGTAAAACAAAATATCCTATTGATTGAGTTCTTTTATAGAATAGTGATACTGCTTGATACCACATAGCACCAGTAGGTTATAAGCAATCTCTGCTGATCTGACTCTGACTGCTGGTCTCCCAAGTGGTAGGTGGTAGACTTTTCACTTTTTAAATCCACCTCTTCAACCCAAAAAGACTCATCCAGTGTCAGTCTGCAGCTATTACTGTGCTGAATTTTATCCCTTGTTCTAGGGAATTGTAACAACAGTAGAAATTGCTCAGGTTTTGCCCATAACATTGGAACTAAATGCTTTATAATAGCTATATTTTCCACTGATGTCCTAAGTGTCAGGCTCAGGTGAAAATTGTTGGACCTGATAATGAGAACTAAAGTGTTTAACAGTCTTTGATGTTCTCACCTTTACATAAAGCTGTCAAGCAGAAGTGTTTTAGATAAAACCAGTGATCTTGATGTCTCTGACTAAGGAACTGGATGCTGTCTGGTGTGTGAAGTGTTCTTGCCAAAGGCATTTGCATACCACTCACGTCACTTTCACAGTTTCTTTCCAAGTCAAGAAACCTAAAATGAAAGTGAGTGAAGCTTTCTAACGGAGGAATGTTTTGAATTCAAATGTCGTAAGGGTAAAGTAGGCTATTAATGTTATTGATTAATTTAATTTTTACTGGTGTGAGAATGCTATCAGCCT
This sequence comes from Benitochromis conjunctus, assembly GCA_015052645.1. NCBI lineage: Eukaryota > Metazoa > Chordata > Actinopteri > Cichliformes > Cichlidae > Benitochromis > Benitochromis conjunctus. Next base: position 25,222 of record VOQK01043372.1, on the reverse strand, counting down.
GCTTATCAGATGGAAAGTGGGGGTTTTAAGACTCAAGCTTTATAACTTAGCTTATAACTAGCTTGTGATGTTATAGCTGACTCTTCGTCAGCTGTCCCGAGACAGGCTGTATAATCGGCTGACAATAACTAATTGTTTTCTCACAGATTTCTATAGAGCTTGTCATCTTTTTTTGCAAGTGGAGGCGGCACCCCTTAGTGGAAATGAGAAAGGATGCTAGTTTACGGTACGTCTGCATTGGCATTATTTTTCCAACCCAAAGGCGTGTCCATCTTCTACATACAGTCTACAGCCATTGTCACACATGCGCTAACCCATGAGAGATGCAGTTGGATCAGACGCTAAATGGTCTTTATCCTGGCAGCTCCTTAGTACAAAGTCCATCTAATGTTCATTGACGCCCCTCTGAGAATACTGAAGGTAATTATCTAGAAATTCACAATGACCAAGTGCCACTATGTGTCCTGCCTCCTGCATGCTCTACGCAGGAAGCTCACTCATCTAAACCAAACAGAGTATTTCCAGCAGTGACAATGTGTCTGACACAGAATATCTCCTGCTGTGTGCTGTATGAGTGAAATGGACAGTGTTCCAACCTGAGAATCCCAGCACTGTGTGGGGTTCATGCTTGAAAATGACTTAAGATATTAAGATATCTTAGAGCAGTGAAAATGCCCCCAGACATGGCCTGGTTTGTTTTTGTGTCTGGAAATGAGCCCCAGATCCAAAGATATTAAGCTCTCTAAGTGGTACTTGATCTACGGGGTTTAACGAGTTCCTCCTGGCATCAGATTTATATTTTGGATATAAATACTGTTTTTGAGGCAAAGGCTAGCCTCGTAATCAATACCACCGTTGATTTAGTTTAATCTCGTTTGAACTTAAGGCGCAACTTGCTAATTTACAGCATCACACTACAGCAGCACCACTGTTGCAAAACACGTTAATCACTAGTGTTATTGTTCTACCGCCTGTAGTGCTCTCTCACACAGCGAGTGCGATTTATGCTGTCACAGTTTGCTTCATTTTGCACTTCATAATTTGACTGAAGCATCCTTTGTGTTCTTGATAACTCAGTGGATGCACTCTAAAAGTTGTAGTAGCTCCTGCACCACAATGAATGTAAACACAAAACAGCATCCTGTATTCTTCTACTGTGTCACTCTCTCGCTCTAGTTGGCTTTGAAATACACAGACAGAGTTTTAAATAAAACAGCATCTCTGGCAGTGCAATAAATTTACACATTGTCATAATTGTTAATCTAATAAATTCTGTTTATTAGATACTGGCTTTTGAATTGGGATCAGAGGAGATGTGGCTTTCTATTGGGCAGACAGATGCACAGAAAAGGGCTTTCTCAAGGGAGGGGGATGTCTAGCAAAAATCACCGCATGCATTATGGATCAGTGCACACACACACTGGCACACACAAAGGCTGCTGCATCAGGCCTTGTGGGACAGTGTGTGGCAGAAATCCAGGGCATTTGTGGCGCAGGCTAATCAAAACCAGAAATGACCATGTCCTAATCACAGACTCTGACGTAAGGTCAAGCCATCTGGGGTTAAAAAAAATAAAGTAAAATGATGTTTCTGTTCTAGTCAGGCTTTCCAATTATATTTTTTCCAATGAACTTTTCCTTTCGAATGTGGTTGTCCTTCTGTGATGCTTTCTTTTATTCCGTGATTCAACTGATTTGATTCTGTTGAGCCTAAATAAGGGTCTTCTGTGGAGCAAGGCATAAATATTCACTGCGCTGCACTAGCACAAAGGCCGCACGCTTAGTCATTCATATGCTTGACTTGACTTAACTATTTCTATCCGTGATGAAAACTGAAGATGTCTCATGCACCAAGATAGTCCAAAATGATGCTTCTCTGTGTGTAGCGTCAGGTCTGCCACCGTTGGACACTCTGTCTCACTTTTTAAAAATCTCAGTGAGCGCGACATCAGAAGACCCCTTTCAGCTTGAATCCAAGATGACAGGTGCTCGAGAGATTGCGCCGTTTTAGCCAGTAGATCAGTGTGTTGCATATTTGGTTTCTTAAGGAGAAAATTTCCTGTACTGCCTTTGAACTTCCAACTTAAATTCCAACTTAGAAACTGAATAACTTGAAGCCATTTACAGCTCGGAAACCAATTTCCCCTCGTGCCTGCGAATGAAATTGTTTCCAAAAATAAAAACTGTGTAGTAAAGTTGAAAGATGTGTTAATTTTTTTGTCTCATGTATTGTGGGAATAATAAAAACTTGTTGACTCATGAATTTATTATTATAGCAGACATGCATAGTGGGGAACCATTCAAATATATAATACATGCGTTGGGAACTGGAGAAGAAATTCCTCAGAACAGGAGTAATGGTGGAAAAACAGCAAAATGTCTCCCAAAAGGTTTGTATAGTAATCTAACTTTAATGGAAACAGTGTCCCAACACCATTTAGTTGCATCCAGAGTTTATGGTCTCAATGTTTTGAAGTTTTTTTATTATTTTTTATTTATACCAGTT
>VOQK01043371.1:100165-113287 GCA_015052645.1 Benitochromis conjunctus | reverse complement strand
TTGTTATCATTGGCGGAGGGCCTGCTCCTAACTCCCAGTAGAACCCAGATGATTGTTTTTGCTGCCTGGGGTCCAGACCCTGCCGCTTCAGATCCTGTTACTAGGACTCTGGACCTTTCCACAGGGTTTCTGCCCGTAACTGAACACAGAGCGAGGAATGAGAAAGAAACTACATCCCAGACCAAGTAGTGCAAATGCCAAAAAGTACTAACACGACTGCAAAAGTAAAATTGTTACAAGTCAAAGCTCTCAGCTGAAAACGTTACTTAAATAACTATTTTGAATGTACCGAAATCATTGAAAATAAAAGTGTCATGTGACGTTATGTGATCATATATTGTATCAGTAGTTTATTATTACATATTTTTAAGATAAGGAAGGGTTCTTCTGTTGCAGTTGGTTGAAGTGAAGCTTATTTTGAATTGGCTTGCACCCCTCTTTAGATGCTTTCCACTACTCACATTGGACATATTTTTACACTAAGAGATTACCTTTTCTTGCTTTTAGCTGCTGGAACTAAACATAGACAGTATATATTTGATGCATGTAGCCACTGTGACCTGAGCAATCTGTATACACCCACCTTGTTGCTTTGTTTTGACACTGCATGTAACCAGCAAAGGGTAGAGCTGACTGAGAAACTGTGTAACTGCATGCTTGCATGCATGGTAGCGACTTATGAGGCGGTCCTGCCCTCAAACATACTCTGCTGTAGTGCCATTTTTTACGTTAATGGGGACCCTAATTTACAAACGGAACCTTCTTAAATAAGAAATGTCTTCAGTTTTTTTTACCTCAAAGCTATGGACCAAATTGCTGGGCCACACCTCTTAAACGTAATCTGACATCAGGTGTTTTTAGTCCCATTGCCAAAGGTGGATAAAATGAAGTACCATAAAATGCGGTCTGTCTCTTTGTGTAAGAATGGGCCATTCTAAAGGGCTCGCTGATTTCGAGTGTGAGATGTAATAGGATGCCACCAATGAGACAAGGCTGTTTGTGAAACTGCTTCCCTCCTACATATTCCAATGATCAACTGTAAGCCTTATTTTTGCAAAGTGAAAATGTTTAGAACCACAGCAGCTCCAAAAAATCAAGTCGGGCATGATTAACACTCTGTTACTGCAGAGTTCGTAACCTTCTCTGGCATTAACATCAGCAGAAAAACTGTGCGCTGGGAGTTTCATGGCATGGGTTTCCATGGGTGAGCAGCTCCTGTAGCTGTAATGTGTATGTGGCCCAGTATTTCTGTCACTATACTGTAAGTCACTGTTTTACATACAGTCTGTGGTGTTTTAACAAATCAGTCTCCACTAAAGTGGCTATTACTTACTTACTTTGAAGCTCTTAGCTGTCTACAACAGCTCTTTAATTTGTTCAGATGGCACGAGACTGCAGAGGTGTACACTTCACTTATTCCTGATGTAAACACGGCAGGATTTTAAATCTTAAAAGATACTCTAGAAATGCTTTATGACAAAGTGGAATGTGCTTTGGATAGCAGGGCTCAATAACTTTTGTGTGCTTTGCAGCATAAATTCGCAGTATAGCTTTGAGTCACATTTTAGAAGCAGTACATTCACTTGTAGTGGAGGCTGTTTTCTTTTGGGTTACATTATGACTGTGCAACTGTTCTAAGAACTTCTCCCACCTCTGGAGAATAGAGCCACAAAATTGTGCACGGTAACACTGCGGTGCTAATTCAGTAAGCGTTATCATCTGTTTGCTTTAATCTTTTCATTTATGAAATCAAGCTTGCAGCAAATTGCAGTTTACTACAGGCACATGCACAGATATACACACACACACACCTGTCACACGCCACATGTGTGTGTATTTTTAGCGGCCGGACTGTGCAGCTGTTTGCCATTACTCATATCAGCGTGCACTCCTTCACTCCCTCTCTGACCCAATGTTATTCTTTGTAAGCCGCTGGTGTTACAGTCACTGTATCACTGGGTTTGCCTAACCCTGGCATAGCAGTTTTTCCTACTGCAGTGGCTGGAGCAGCTAATTTGAAATAGCTGTCTGGCTTAATCATTTTCCACTAGTGTTGTTCTTGAGATTATTTAAGCTAGCTATAACTGTGCAGACTGAAAAGTTACAGAGGGCCTGTTGGCGACTTATTCATTGCTCTCTGCTTTAGTGTTTACACACATTGTCAGAATGAAACTAGTAAGTCAAGAAAACCCGTGTGTGTATGTCTGACTGCACGAGTGTTTTGTGAGCAGGTGGGTGGACTTTATGGTTTGGCAGGGAAAGATTAACCAGCAGAAGAAAACACACACAACCATGCATATGTTCCGGTGCAGATGTAGACTTGTGAACAAGTGCACAGACTCTACGGTCTTCTTTCTCCAGCACCAAGATTCAAGACGGAGAGGTGAGGGTGAAACCTAATGCTGTGTGTAGCTGTGAAAACATGCTTGGCAAGTGATAGAGTCTCCTAATTGACCCATACATCGCATCAGAGATCAAGTCAAGGTCGTTTCATCCCAAAAGGCAGAAAAAGAGCTTTATTACCCTTAATTAAGATGGCATTAATGACTTCCCCCTGGGCCTGGACATAAACATCCAGTTAGTGTTTTACAGAGTGCAATTATCCCGGTGGCGTGATTACCTCAGACCGGAGCCTCCACTGCTTCCTCTAGCAGTAATAGCTGGCCAGGAAGACATCAGCTTGTTTAGTTTAACTCTGCAAATCAGGCTGAGACACACCAGAGGATAAAAATGAAAAAAAAGAAGAAGAAAAAAAGTGCAGGCCGAGAAAGAAAGGGGAAGGGGTGACTGTAATTCTACTAAGCAAATGCTCTGATTAAATATAAAGGAGAAAGCTGTAGGCAAAAGGTCAGCATTCATGGTAAAGCAGTTATTGTGACACAAACCCTGCCAATCTGAGTATTGACCTGTTAACCAGAAATGAATCGAATCTACACTCAAATGATCGGGGTTTGGTCCAGTATGGACAAACAGCATGCCGTGGGCATTCAGGAGACCCAAATTCAAAGGAACAGCATTGTGTAATCTGTATCTGCATCATGTTTGTCAGTGATAATCAAAATTACGAAAAGACCTTAAGCAGAACTTGCTGGTTTTGGTTTGTTTTTCATCTTTTGCTAATTGACTCAAATTGATCTTGGAGTCAATCCCTACGGGTATATCCAACTCTCTCCTGAAGACCTCGTAATGTTATCTGACAAAGCTGCAGCACTAATGACTGACTTGGGCACTTTCTAAGCTGAGCGTTGGCTTGAACTACAAAACCTGTCATAGCATTCTTGTCGTCATCCTGTCAATACAATCGACCTCAGTGTCTTGCAGACCGTTAGTAGGGTTGCACTGGAAGGTCTTGTTTGGTTGGCAGGGCCCTTCTTCATTCTTGTTACACAAAACTGGCTCCAACACCACTTCTGATTTCTTGACTTACACTAATAAAAACAAATGCAACCTATTTATAAGCACACAAAATCTCTGTTGGCGTCTCAAATTACAGACAAATTAGCATTTGTCAATCTGCACCACTCTGGGTGTAAACAATCCTTGCAAATGCCTGTTCTGGAAGGAGCTGCTGGTTTTTGGAAAAACTGGTTTTGAAATGCGACATACAGTACAGGAGCTGTTGTATGTTGGCTTCTTACTTCGATAAGTGAGCCATCACAGCTTAAGCATGTAATTGAACTCTGGCTGACACATCCTAACAAGGCCTCTGGGTGTTTTGGGATAGAGGTTGAGTTATGGACCTTCTAGTATATGGATGTTTCTAGCACCACAGCTGATAACGAAGCTGACTGCAGGGAGTCAGATAGATGTTGGTCGTGGCTGACTGAAAGTGAACGGGGGAAGGGCATCTATCTAAGCTGTCCAGATGAAGTGCCACTTTGAGGGGGATTTCCAAGCATGGTTTACCCACAGGTCAAGTCATTAACCCTTTATTGATAATTGGTACAAGTTTGGCCCTCAGGCATTGACACTGTGCCAAACAGTAATGCACTTTTGATAAACAGACTTACTGCTGTGGATAAAGTGGATAAAGTCATCCATGTGTCACATGTAAATATCCAAGAGTGCTTATGAACCATACTCCAAAACTTTAGCAGCATATCAAATGAAGTATTTTAATCCCCATTTATACAAAAACGATGTCTTAAACCGTCTTTAAAACCATAGGCTAAACTAATACTAATGTGGATTCTCTGTGGTGATTATTGCATTAATTCAGACACAAACCTCCTTGTCCCATGCAGCAACATGAGCATGACTTGGCTCTGTAGACAGCGGGGAATTGGTGCAAGCCATTGTAACATGCTTAAACCTCATGGGTGTGATTGAAAGCATGAGGTTTCGGGGTGTGAGAACCACGTGAGGAAAGCTGTTGCGAGGACAAAAACAGAAAGAGAGAGTCAGAGAAAAAGGGAGACGAGGTCTCTCGTCTCTTACTCTCAGAGCCTCAGCTGCCGCGAGCTTTCATTGTTCGGACACTGCAGCATGACTCTGAATTGATAGAGCCGCTGGTAAACACTGCTGCACGACAGTCTGTGCCACAAACATTGCAGTACTCTGCTTAGGCTGCCAACACAAATAAGCAAGCGAAACGAGTCTGCTGTGAGGGAAAAACAGGGACGAAACGCTCGGAGATGTGACGAGACGGTTGATACGTTTTCCCAGCTGACCTGGGTTACTTACCCTGAACTACTAAAAGAATGAACTAAATCTAAATTTCACATGTATTGTTCTAAGGAGCTCTTGTTTAAACATGAACCTGCGTTGAATGCTTGAGATAATACCTTAAGAAAATCTTGCCTTTCAAACTCCTTTATTAGGTCAAACCCCACAAAGCCAGAAGCCCCGAGCTCGCTCAGTGCTTCCAGTGTTTCCCGTTAACTTAATTTACCTTCTCATTAATAGCTACTTTTCTTTTTCCCTTGCTCATATTTTCTCCTAAAAAGCTGCACCAGTTGCCCTCATTTCAAAACAACTCCACTGACATGAGAAACCAATCCATGTGTCGGGCTGTGGGAGCAGAGTTTATTACAAAGCAGATGACCCGAGGGGGGTCACTGAGGGTGAAGGAGGGGTTTTAGGCTATGAGGGTATTTCAGTCTTGTTCCCTATTTGTGATTTCTAATGTTCTAATCTAGGGGGTTCGTGAGAGCAGGGGATTGCCAACTTCCCTTCCCCCATTACCCGAATGCACCCCTGGGGAAAACTCCAAGCTACGCTAGGCTGGAATGGGTAAGATGCTGTCCAGACTCTCTTAAACTCATAAAAAAAAAAGCCATCATGTGAAGCAATGGCTTGCAACGAAATATCACTGTAACAACACAGATGTACAGGTTTCTGTGTGGTTTAGCTAGGCAATTCACTGCCAAGTTTAACTGCTGTGAGCCTGAAAGACAAGAAAGAGAGATAAAGAGACACAGACAGATTTAAAGAGACAGAGTGAGACTGATTGCCCGCTCACTCTCTCTGTATTTGTGATAAGTTCAACAGTTCAAGATCGTATCTGGATAGTTTGTCTTGTGCTGTTAACCACTCGACGCCACTCTGCCAACCAGCGCTGGTTTGGGGTGACTGACCATGATATGTACATCATAAAATCTCAGCAGTATGGGATGGTTCAGCCTGAGTTCATGGTGGGAGTCTGAGAGGAACAGCGAGCAAGCAGAAAGTTGGCCAGCTGCAAACTCAACTGCTGCACATTGATCTGATTTCTTAAATTGAAATAATTAGCGAATAGTACAGCGTACTACTTCACGGTAACTACATCACGAGACAAGAAGACTCCACGGTTTTTATTGCCCACTAATGAATCAGCAGATTTACCGGTGGACCTTATATAACACAAACAAGGGACTATCTGCACCTCCCCACCTAAACATCCTAAAGCAAAGAAAACAAAGATTCTCATTGGACCAATAATGAAAAAAATAGCTCCCATGTGACCATGGCTAAGTCCCAGCTTTTTTTTTTTTTTCCATCCTGTTTGCTTTCCCCATCATTGTAATTACTTCACCACCACTACCCCACCACCACCAAACTACCAAGCGGTAAAGAAACCAAACAAACCCCAGGACCGTAACGCAGGCCATAAAGATAGATACACAAGAAAATGTGTGTGTGTGTGTAGGAGGGTGTGTGTGTGTAGGAGGGGGACACACTGGTACATTGGAAAGTGCATGTGTGTAGACAGGGTGTATAAAAATGCATTCATGTGTGTGAAGGGAACATTGCTTCTACCCCCTTCCTCCAGCTCTGACCTTGCATGGCCCCCTGCCAGCAAGAGTCACAGTCTAATTACTGAAATCTGTGTGCCAGCTAAAGGCATTGTAGAAGTCAGCATTGTCTGGGGGCCCAGTCACCATTCATCCCTGGGTGCCCTCTATTTACTGAGGTGCAATGGACTCAACAAGAAATCTGTTTTTGAGGTGTGTGAGAAAGGTTTATGAAATGACGCAGTGTGACAATTTTGCGCAGCCGACTTAAATGAAACGGATTATGGCTCTGTGTTACTGTAACGCTGTAGTTACAAAGTTGCTAAACATTGCTCCCAAAAGGAAAAGTGAGCTTAGCATTAATGTGACAGTCTCATGCTTCGCTAAACGTTTAGATTTGTTTGTTGAGGCTGACAGTCAAAGCCTGAGTGGAAGTGTAAAATATAACATTTTCTCTTTGATAACAAATCTTTAATATATTTTTAATAACTCCGTTTTAAACTTTATTAGGACTTTACTTCTCAGTTAAAGCATGGCTGCTTTAGCTGACAAATGGATGCAGACACAGACAAATACAGTGGGGGAAATAATTGTTGCTGAATTTGCAGGTTTGCTCACAATGAAATGAACAGTCTCTAATATTTATAGTATTTTCTATTTAATGAAGAAAGACATAATATCATGCAAAAAAACAAAAACAAAGCTTTACATAAATGTTATAAATTAGAGTATTTGATTCCCAAGCAAAACGTGACTTAGTCCGGTGGAGTAAGTCAGTGAAATGTTTCTTGTAGTCGGTCATCAGGTTTGCACATGTCTCAGGAGGGATTTTGGCCCACTCCTCTTCACAGAAACACTCTAAATCCTTTAGGTTTCTTGGCTGTCGCTTGGCAACTCAAAGCTTCAGCTCCCCCCACAGATTTTCTGAAGGATTGAGGTCTGGAGACTGGCCAGGTCATTTTATGATCTTACATGCTTCTTCTTTAGACACTCCTTTGTTGCATTGGTGGTACGTTTTGGATCATTGTCATGCTTTCTTTAGTGTTCCCGCTGATGGAGGGAGGTTCTTGTTTATAATGAGTTGAGATCGGGAGTTCTGTAATTGATTGATTGATGGACAATTTATATGATGCAAAATTTTGGATGGCACTTATTTATTTATAACAGAGTGATTTCAAGCAGGGAAAATATTACTTCATCTCTTACCCTCTTACTGATAAAGGTAAAAAAACAGACGTAGTAATGTTGAATATTTATAACAGTCACAGTGTTTGCATAAAGAGTTGACACTGTACAGACAAACCATAATGTTAGCAACTTTATAGGTGAAGCCTTGCTGGTAGCATTTTGGCCTCATCATGTGCAGAACTTTCATGTAATTCGTTTTTTCTGGATTTTTGGTTGATAATCTGTCTCTCTCTGTTAAAATGAAACCATCATAAACAAATTAGAGATTGTTCATTTGTCTGCAAGTGAGCAAACTTAAAAATTCAGCTGGCGATCAAATCATTATTTCCCCCCCCCACTCTGTAGCTGACCCGTCTGCCAGTCTTCATTTCTTCCGTTCCTAATCGGAGAACTGGGCCTTTTAACTGTGTTTGTGGTGTTGGTGCCTTTTGGAGCTTTTTTCTTACAACGATCTGACAAATCATGTGGCTAAACATGTGGTTAATTACAGACCACCCAAAAAGTCTTTGCTTTATTTTCAGTGAAGCTAATTTTAATCATTTATTTGTATTTACTTGTTAGCACTACTTCCCAGCTGTTTGGATGTGTTTGACACACGCTTATGATCTATGGATGTACCTTCCAGCTAACATTGCTAGCATTAGCTGACAGGCCACCTTTTCTCGTCCAAATATGATCACCAAAACATGGCTGAGCCCAAAATGCTAACAGTGAGGCTTCAAATATAAAGTTGCTAACATTATGGTTGCAAATCTATACTCATATATACATCAGGGTCGCCATAGTCCAATCTTTGGAGTTATAAATATTCACTATTAGTGCAAACTGTTTTTCACCTTTATCAAAGAGGGTAGGAGGTGAAATCATTTTTCCCTGCTTAAAAGCTCTCTGCTGGTAACCAGATTAGAGCAATGCTCCCATATTAAAGCCCAGCAGGGAGTTACAACTTAGATTACTCTCCTGCGTCTCTGTCGTGTCCATGACTGGATTTATTAAACCCTAATGCTGTTAATCTGCTTGATTTTCACTGTAAACCTATTAGGGGACATCCTGAAGATAAGATACTGGCAGAAAACAGTGTGGTTTTGCGTATGAGCCAACTCCTGTGGGTTTATAGTACCGACTGTGATCTTGTCAAACGCGGACAAATGTCATAGGCCAGGCTTTGCCAAAAACAATGGCGTTAAGGTCTTTGTTGTCACTCACACAGGAGTTATTTACATCTGTGCTATCTTCTTTGGCCTGCTTGCTGTTTTCCCTAGGACGTTTTTAAAAACAGTATCGAGAGGGTCTCACTGCCAAAACAACCGTGGTTTACATAAGAATTTGCCAACAGCAAGAGCAGACTTGCAATTTTCACACATTGTCCCCACCCTTAAACTGCAACTGTGATAAGCTGGCAGCTCCATGCATGCTATACTCAAACAATAAGCGGCGTTATAGTGCTCGGTAAGTTGTAATAACACAGTGTGCTGGTGGCTTTCAGAGAGGTCAGGCTACAGTTGAGGGCCCCCGCCTGCTTTTGCCTGGTGCGGTGAATTTCTGCGACCGCACTTCGTCTGCTGCGACCACAAGGCTCACCACCGTCTCTCTCCAGCGGCGCAGCCGTTTGCTAGGCAGAGCCCATCCTCAGCAAACCTCACCACACCACAACACAGCACGCAGTCACATGAAACCCTCACAAGTCTGGAGAGCTGCTGGCTGTGTCTCCTCGGTGTCACTGCGCAGTGGCACATAGTGCACGCCGCAAAAGTACACCGCGGTGGCGCTTTCACAAGCTTGCAGCAGTTTCACATCAACCTGCAGTTGCTGTATTGTTAGTGCACGTGTAGTGTCAGGCGTGAGGATTAACTTCAGACCACACACTAGTTTCTCTGAACGCGAAGGTCACTTCTGGGAAGTTATCTGTAATAGAAGTCGACATAAACATCACGGGGTCAACTCAGCCACACGTCGTGTGCAGTCGGTACGCGACGACTCGCTGCTCTGCGTGACGCCCAAAGTGAAATATCAGGGAAGGAAGGTCAGCGCTTGTGGCCGTAATGCTGTTTGTTGGTGAACTATTGCAGGGCCCTGCAGCATCAGACGGGACGCAGGCGTGGTGATCTATTTTTCTTGTCAGGGATGTACTTTAAATCAGTCTAACTGTTGGGTTGGACAAAGACAAATGTTACACACAACTGCAAATTATGCTGTTAGTTTGTTTTCCAGCCCACCCCTCATCTCTGTCTGCATTTGAAATTCATTCAGCTGTCTTGGAAGAGAATTATTTATGAGCAAATCTGTTCATTTGGAATGGCTTGTTTTGTTTTTTTGTTTTCTTCTTTACTACACTCCCCTGATGCAGCTCTTTTGGGACTGCCTGTCAGACTCTCATCTCATCTAAAGGAGCCAAAACAGCAGATATAAAAGTTAGCTGTTTTTCAAGACGGGAATATAAAACAGCTTCATTACAGATATTATAATAATCCCTTTACAAAACATCCCACTGTCCCATTTCCCCAAACTTATTAGCAGGATTCCACGCGTCTGTTGTTTTGTTTGTCTTAAATACGGTTTTCATGTCCTCCCGTGGTACAGTGGAGGTGACCACCAGGTTAATGATGAGCAGCCAGAAATAAGATGACTGGAGTGTGTTTTGCTCTCAGAGCCTTAGTCCCAGGTGGTTCTCAATTCCAGATGTCTCAGGCTCTCTCTTTGAGAAGGACGGGTTCAGGAGTTTATCCAGAGTCCTCTGGGCAATCGCATTAGCCAATCGCCATGCAGGGATATCAGCAGTCAGCTAGCTGGTGGCACGGCCATGGCAGAGACAGCTCTGTGTGAAGACACGAAGCGAACTCATTTATCAGTGTCTGGACTGTTTTAATGATAGAGAGAGAACAACGAAACAGAAAGACACCAAAACGTAATATAATAGCAATAATGAAAAAAGGCTTGCTATGCTCACTGGTATTGGCGATTTAAATAAATTATATGTCACTATATTGAATCTCTTTAAGGTGTTTCCCATTGTCTCAAAACATTTGTTATGAGTAAAATAAAAAAAATGAGAGAGACTGCTAGTTTTCTTTCTTCTGAAATTTTGACTGATAGATTAGGGTTGGACTGAGAAAGGAAAGGAAAGGAGCCGGTTGCTGACTTTGTTTATTGCCATCCAAACTTGGCCCTGTGGCTCATGCAATTGTTTGAGATGAGCTGGCAGGCTGCCAAACCTGGAGTAAATCAGCACTGTCAGTCAGCAACAACAGCCAGCAAGAGAGGGAGGGGGGCCGAGATAGGACGGAGGGAGGGAGGATGTGGGGTTGTTAAGTTTTGTGTGTGTGTGTGTGTGGATCTGATAGATATACAGATAGTGCATAACATTTGCACGGGAAAAGAGGGGAAAGAGTAGCAGGGTGGGAGGGTGGTGGGGGTGCAAATGAAGAAGTGAGAGAGAGAGAGAGAGAGAGAGCGAGAGAGAGAGAGAGAGAAGAGGGAGGGAGCACCCGGCGCTCTGTTGTGAAACTCGAGCTCGGAAAAACTGCTCTGAGTTTAAAACTCTACCCAATGTTTTTCCAGTTGTTACTGTTTGGAGGAGGTCCATTGCGTGAGCCGACGCACGCACTCACCGAAGCCTGCAAAACACACACATGCGCTCGTACACACAATTGTCCCGGAGCCCCACCCCTGGTGCTCTGGTTGTTTTCCTTCCCCGGCCTCATCCTTCTCTCCACACTCCTGTTATCAAGGTGAGGCGTGCTAACAAGACAAGCTGGCTGCCTGACGTCTCTGGTTTCCCGCCAACCTGCTGGGTAAAGAAAAAAAAAACACAACACACACCCACGCACCCACTGAACTGGCCCGGTTCTGTAGCTCGGAGGCTTTATCCTGCCCCTTGCACTTGCTGCCTGCACTGCATGTGGAAACAAGGCTTGAGGCGAGCTGTACTCTCATTACAGTTGCACCTTAGGGTTTGCCGCTGCACAGGCCCCCAAAAAACCACGGTTACTGCAACAGGAAGCTTTTTTCCTGACATTTAGTTCTCAACAATGACCCTGCCTATTTATGTGCCGTGTTTTGAGTGACATCCCACCCCCCGACCTCAATCTTAATTAGGCTGGGCTTGTGTCTTTCTAAGATGCATGCCTAGTATGTTGCATGGATTGATGTTTTTTTACACCTGGAGGGAAAAAGACAGCTGCCTACCGCGTGCAGGCTTTATGGGGTGTATCTTTTAATTGGGTCCAAATGGCGGTGGATGAAGTATGAAGATTTTTGAAAAAGTGATAAAGTTGGAAGTGCAGAGGAGGAGGGGTGGGGGGGACAATAACCAGCAGGGGATGAAGAGGACAAGTTCAGCAGGTTCATAAACTGTGCTCTGAGGATTTTAATCCCTCCCCTTGACCACAGGATACTGCTAGTGTTTGTGAGTCAGAGATTTCTGTTCTGCGTGTGCGTGCGCGTGTGTGCGTCACAGCTGTGAGGCCGGGAGTGACTGCAGCTCAACAAAGCACTGCGCTCTGCTGGGTTGCTCTTGGTAAACAAAGGGAACTCGTAGCCCTGTATAGCGATTGCCCAACCTCTCCTTCAACGGAGAAAGAAAGAAAAGAGCCAGCGGAGCATGGAGGATTAAGGTGGAAGCTGGAAACGGCACAGGAGCCAGGAGTTTTAAAAAGTGAGAAAATGAGCTAAATGTAATGGCAAAAAAAAAAAAAAAGCGGGACTGCTTATTTAATTACCAGCTACCAAGTGTCAAGAGATCAACTTTTTACTCGCTCTCCTCTGAGTTTTCATAGGGTGGCCCAGCCGAGAAGGGAGCGGGGAGCAGAGGAGTGGGGGTCGGATAGATTTTTTTCTCTTTTCTTTCTTCCTTTCTTTTTTTTCAGAATAGGTCAGCTGTGTTCAGTCACAGCTGACAGAGGGGGGTTGGGGATGGCCGGGAATGGTTGCTGAGTTGCTGCGCCCACAGCATGCCCAGCTGAACCCTGATCCCCCCCACCCTCTGCACAGTGACATGCAACACTGTTGGCTTGCCTGCTTATTCCCATGACAACTGCCTGCCTGCCTGAGCACCAGATGTGTGTAAAGAGGGGAGGAGGGGGGGGAGAGAAGAGTGGAAAGAGTTTAAATAAATGTAAAATTGAGACAGTGGCACAGCTCTGCCTTGACTGAGAAGAGTTGATGTGTTTTTCTATAATCTTTTCATTTATTTATAGTCATTTACATCTTTATAATGTTTGCTAACTACACATATTTAGTCAGCTGGTCATCCAAAATGTTGGTTTTCATTTGACACCAAGTAAATTTATGCAGCAGAAAGAAAAAAGCACCTTTGCTTATCACATAATACTCCAGCTGAAGTGGAGTTGTGTGTCTGCAGTGTTTTGGTTTTGGTCATTACTGAAAGAAGAGGGGTAGGTGTGATGTTTAGGGTGGGGGTGTGGTTGTTCTGTTACTGCTGGCTCTCCGTGATGTAGTAGATAACATCTCTGTTGCTTATGATAGAGAGAAACTTTCCTGGTTATGTTTTACTTGAAAGAAGACAACTCAACTAAATGCTAGCTTCGGCGTGCTAACATTCTCCCAGCAGAGTTTGCCGTGTTCATAGTTTATCATGTTAACAAGCTAACAACTCCATTCAGGGGATATTGCCGTACTGTTAGCTGCTGTATTTTTTTTTTTGTCCAAATGACTTGTGTCTTTTTTGGATAAACAACATGACCAAGCTAACAAAAGACAACCT
>VOQK01043371.1:61152-73844 GCA_015052645.1 Benitochromis conjunctus | reverse complement strand
GGAAACCCTCCCTCCTTTGGCAACTTGCCCTCCTAATGAACCCAATCCTCTTTAGATGATGTCATTTCAACAGTCTTGTTATTCTTTGCGAATATTTAACCGAGATAAGCAGCAGGCACGCGTGCAGGACGAACCAAAGAAGAAGCAAAAGGATCGAAAGAGATGGGAAAGCAAGAGAGAGCCGGACCTGCGCTTTACCAAATTCCAGGAGTATGAGGTGACCCAGCGTTGACTGCCCCACGAGGAATCCCTTTGATAGCGCTCCTATCTGCCTGGCAATCAATACGTTACACCGTGCTGATAAAAGAATATGGCTTACATCAAAGCGCACGCCTGCCACGATGAGGAGGATAAGTAATAAAATGTCAATTATTAATAGAGGGGAAGGGTCCCCTTTCAAGTGGAAGAGAATTTAGATAATGGAAATCAAACAGAATCCATTGCCTATAAATAACATCCTCAAGGCAATTAAATCCTTAAAAAAAACTTTTAAGTCACTTAACAGTCACGCTCGTGTTAGACAAAAGATTTCATCGCATGCAGTCGGTGCGGTTTAAGCATGAAATCCAGATTGCTTTCAAACAATATTCGCACAACAACAAAAGAAATAACCCGTCTGCAACCTCTGGACAACATTATTCCTCAGCTGCCAGGAGTTTGAACTTATAACCTTCACCTTCTTGTAACCCCGGCATCTGTCCTGCCTAACTGTGGGTGCGTAGATCCTCTCCACATCAGCGTGGCTCTCGATCAATATTTTTCCCTGTAGAGGGGCTTTGTTCTTTCATGTTTTGATTGTGATGGCCAACAAAGTTTTTTTTTTCTTTTTTTTTTTGGCTTTATCCCACCTGACTTTGAAATTGGCATCTTTTGATGCAGCTTGTCAGGTGATATGATTTATTGATCAGCATGTCTCTGATAAGAAGAAGAGATGTTGGCACTGCATTTAAGAGCTCTGCGCTTTTATTGCACAATGCAAAACTGAGCACTGTAACCCCTTAACGTAGCTGCAATTTTAAATATTCATAGGAAAAGAGTCGACATATGGATCAACATACATATTTGATGTTGGCATTCCCATATGGAAAAGAAATCTACTATATAGCATGCGTTAAGAAAAAACTTTTTGTCTTTTCATTTTGCCCCTAGGCAGCTGCTTGCTGTCTCCTCCCTGCTGTATTGAGGGGGAAAAGAATCAAGTATAATTCACTAATGAACCTGTCTGGATTGTTCTTCCCCGTGAAGTTCACATGAAAGCAGTTTTATTGATTTCTCAGACCAGACCTAATAAACTGTGAAGTTTTCACCCTGCTCACACCTCAAACCTTACCTCCCACCTGTGTTATAGCACAGGTTGTGTGAGCAAGGTGGAGGGTTGTGACTGTTTCTACCCAGTTGGTCAATGAAAGTATCGTCTTTATCACCCTATGTCTGAGATTGTATTAATGTAAAGTTTTACCATTTTTGACAAAAAACAGAGCAAAAAAAAAAGTTTCAGTGTAACTAATGCATTACAACATATCTGAGTAGGTATTAAACAGTAAAACTAACTTAATTGTTTACAGCAGTTATCGGATGGCTTTGTGGGCATGCAAGGGCTTCTCACTCCAGCTGTCCCTGGATCCCGAATCTTCTCCTTTTCAGAGGCTAATGTGCTGACTCTGTGATTCACTGGCTCTCAGCGGGGAGCTTCTGGCCACCTGCAGTTGAGGGACAGCGTTGAATATGTGGTTCTTAACAAAGAGACATCTTTTAGGTCCATCTGGGATCTCTCTCTTTCTTCCTTGCAACAGGGCAGCGGCCAGGGGAACCTGGTTTACAGCAATCTTGAGAGGATGGGTGGTGAGAGCATGTGTGTCCTTTCCATCATCATCTCTGTTAAATTAAAACAAAAATAAAAATCTTTTAAACAACCTTCACAGTAAACATGTGAACATCCAGAAAACATAACCGCAAACAAAGAAAGGCATAAAAGTATGCTGTTTCATAAATGACGTTGTATGTTTCAATGACCATAACTTGCGTGCACAAAGAGTCTTCAGACAGTGCACAGATGAAGTGTCTTACGTGTGTTATCAGCTGTGTGAGATTTACTGCTTTATGTTAACGTGTCATCCTCTGTAAAGACAAAAGCATCTTCACAATTATGCTGTGCAGTCTGAAGTGCCTCAGTGTTTTTTTAAAATATTATTTATAGATAACCAGGTAAGCCCTTGCTTTCAGTCTTCATGCTAAGCAAACTGTCTGCTTGCAGTCAAAGAAATGCATTGATTTTCTGCTTTAACATTTAACAAGACACCATATTTTATTCCCCCAAAATGTGGAACTATTTGTTTAAAAGCCCCTAACCATCCTTCTTGAAGGCAACCTGCCCTCCTTTCTGTGCCGCTGGCTCTGTGCCAGGCAGGGAATCCTGGCAAACACGGAGCAGACAGACAAATCAAGCTGCCGGCGGCGTTTCAGACAGAGCAGACAGTCACCAACCCAGTACCTGAGCACAAAGACAATGATGTCATGTTGTCTCTTTCCCGGCAGCGGTGGCACTTCGCACTCAGAATTACTGCTATTAAATTGAACAACTTGGAAAAGCATCACCTGTTTTAAAGATGGAAACAAACCACACACTACTCTGCATAAAGGGTTTGTAAAGAATCTGTGTACCACAAAGAACCTTTTCTATATTTCATTTGAACTGCCTAGAAATATCAGCCGCACATTACTCTGCCCCTGGGTGATGAAACGATTAATTCATGATGAAAGTGGATCCATGGGCGTTTCTTAAAATGAGATCATTCCTTTCTTCATATGTCCTTCGGACAATTTTGTCAATGACACAGAATAAAGGTGATTAAGTGCACTTTAAGTGCATCTCCTTTTCTTTAAATATACATACATACTGTGCAGGGTGATGTTTAAAGGAACAATAAACAGCTGATCTAATGACCCTTTCAAAAATGTAAATAAATAGTCATTTACCTTACCCAAGATCTTAGCCCTTCTCACCTCCCTGCCAATTGCACCAGACCACCCAATGATCTGGCATCACCAGGTCATCAACTGAACCACTACATTCCTTTCCTTTCATTCCCTGCTTTTTTCAAACTCTTGCTACACTCATCTCCTCGTTTACATCTCTATAGCGACACAAGAATTTGTCATTTTGCTGCCCCTGGCTCCCCCCCAGGCCCTTCACACCTCAGTGTGGCCTCCTCGCTCTACACCTGAAAGCAGATTAGCTGGACATCACCTCCCCACCTCCACAGTTCTTTTCACTCCTCACTTTTCTTCTTCGTCTCCTCCGCCGGTCCTTCTTACCCCCCTCTGATTAGACTCAGTTTCAAGCATGAGGTCCAGGATAAGGTTACTGTACTGGGGTCGCTGATACACCAGAAGAGGTAAGTTATTGGGTCATGGGAACAAGAGAGACACTGGCCGCAGACGTTGATGTCATGGCGAATTGCCTCAGTAATAGACTGCAGGCTGGTGATGTCATAGTACGGTTAAAAATCTGGAGGGTGGGCAAAGGAGGATGAATGAATCTGATGGCAAGTGAAAGCACAGTATGATATCTGATGCATTTGATTAAAAGAAGGTAATTTACAATTGTTCAGCAGCCATCGCGTGTTTATCTCTTCTATTTAAAAAAAATATATATATTTTTTTGTTCCTGTTGACATAGTTGGCACGGCAACCAAAAGCAGTAAAGCTCTTAAATCAGAAAAGTCCCGACACAGACCCAAAGTAATCTTGAATTAGCAAACGTGTCAGTAAACCACAAAGATGCTTCCCCTCTGATGTTTGCAGTATTCATCCGACCGTGTTTTTGTTTATTTTGTTGGATGTTGGCGGTCCAGGGAGGCCGAGCACTGCCACTGGTGACCTTGTAAAAGAGAAGTGATGAAAAATTAATGGGAGAAATTCAGCCGCCTGCTTTTCTTGTTCTATTCAGGATGTCTGCAATTCATTATATTTACTTGATATTTTGCTTTCACATTCTTACGCGATACTTATTGTACAAAAAGGAAACAAGGGTTGAGTTTCAACTGTAACGAGCCAAACTGCATTAAAACTGAATTACGTCTGCACTGTGAAATATTTTAATTGCAAGCTGATAAGGTTTTAGACTGAGACTGTAAAGCGATCAGCACTCCGCCACATCGGTTAAAGCTGTGAGTGGTGGCAGACAGCCAGTAAGATGAATCAAGACTCACCGATGCTGCACTCTACATTTAAAGACACCACAAAAGGATTAGCTTTGATTTGTGGTCACTGCTGCATATGTCTGTGAATGTGCCTTTTGCAATTTATCAAAAGAGAAAGTGCACTGTTTGAACCCTTTGTACCTTCCACCCACCCAAAGCTGCTCGCTTACTGAGCAGAAATAACTCAGGGATAATGTGAAAGGTACCTATGATTGTTTGCGTTTGTTTATATGTGTGTGTGTGCATGGCTCAAACATGCAAAAACAACACAGACAGGTGCATAAAGCATGCACACACAACATCTGAACTTCTGCATTCCAACACAAGGCCAAGTCAGCTTCTCCTTTCCGTCACACCCTCTGTCTATAACTCCTAAGACGCTCAAACACTTTGATCCCCTCATGCCACCGAGCCAATAGTGAAACATTAGTGGGAGTAGCTCTTCTGTCAGATAGTTATGGATTGTGCTGTATAGAGGATGAGGTCACCAGGCAAATGCATAGCTGCTCTGGCTCACTGTCACTTTTCTAATTGTAATGACAAGCAGGGTCATATTTCTCCAAAGTTAAGATCTTAATCTCCTCAAACGGGATTGATGCCGACAATGTTTTATACCCAGAGGGCATAAATATTGACACGTATCTTGATGTATATGGGGTGATGTGTAACATGAGGCTATCGCTGTGTCGCACATGACAGGTGATCTGCTGACTTCGGTGCTGACGAGCTCATAGACGAGGTGCCGCGCAAAGGGTAACAGCTGCGTGCGAGGAGGTGCTGCGCGCTCGCGGACGTGGATATTTTATACGCTGTATCCTACGGAGCATCAGCATCGCTGCCAGTTGTCTGCTTTGTGATTTTCATAGTTAGCAAACCAACCGGTATGATGAAATCCCTGCAGCTGTTGTGTGCAGCAAGTCAGGCAACCAAATCCACCAGGGAAGCTTTCCAAAATGGACGCCGGCCACACGGCTCCACTACAACGCTCCAGTGTGAGCAGAGGGAACAGTGCAGCTACGCCATGAAGGCAAAGGCTCCATTAAGGACCATCAAATATTCATCTGCCATACGGCACTGAGCCCTTGCTTCTACCCTGCAGTGTGAAAAACCACCAAGAAAACTGGTCCTGAAAACAACAACAATGCAGCGAAGAGAAAAGAAAACCCCATAATTATCTTTGACTTCTCACCAGGCAACACCTATTTATTTATTGATGAACAGTGGCAGAACTAAAGGCAGTGCTGTAACATACTAACTACAAGCGTCATTGTAGTTAGTGCACTGCCTAATCTGCACAATAAGCTTAAATCATAAAATTGTTCCAGTTCAAAGGGAAGACCAGTTTGTTTTCTCACCTGGCCCACATTATGCAGCACTAACAGGCCAACTAATGGCCATAAAGCACTCAATGAGCATAACAATGACATCACCAGAATGACCACATGGTTCAATAACTTGAGTTGACTCCAAGCTGTCAATAAAAACTCCATCAATGAATCCAACCAGGCCTATTCAGAGCTGTGATCGGGTTTAAAATGTGTTTAGTGCTGCTGGTGGGGCGCTAATTTGCTTAGGATCCTCGCAGGCTGGCTGTAATTACATTATCAGACCGTTAACAACCGCAGAGGAGTTCGAGTTGTTTCTCTAAAGGCTCTGTCATCCATCAGTGTGCGGTGAGTTGCAGTGGAGTTTATCTAGAGTGTTGTTTGTCTAAGCCTTTCATGTTTTTGAATGGGATTTCCCTTATTATTGAGTTGCTGGCTGTGATACACAAGATGCACAGCCTACCTGAATACTGTTCTTGACCATGTCAATCTCTTTATGACCACTGTGGTCTTCTAAAAGCCTCTTATGTCAGGATAACAAACCATGTCACAAAACTCAAATCATCTCAAACTGGTTTCTTAAACATGAAAATGAGTTCACTGTAAATAGCCTCCAGTAACCAGTTCTCAATCCATTAGCATGCCTTTGAGGTGTGGTGGAGTGGGCAATTTGCATTATGGATGTACAGCTGCCAAATCTGCAACAGCTATGTGATATGGACCAGGATCTCACAGGAGCATATCCATCTGTGCCATAAAGAATTAAGACAGTGTTGAAGGCATGATTTAATATCCTTAGAAAATGAAAAAGTCTCACGAAAACATACCCTTCTGAAATAAATGTCAGACATTATCAAAACAAAATAGGCTTATTTATGCCACGATATATAGGCAGGTCGCATTTGGTGATGGGCTCTAGACTGTAGGAAGTCAATGGCAGCAAAGGATTTTCATCTGAGCTAATAAAAACAATCCTTATATTTAAAAATGTTTATTAGGTGATTGATTCAAATGCAACATAGAAACAAATTTAAATGCTTGCGTCTTTGTCTAAAAACATGTTTTCTCTCAAATGTTCACCAGAGGGCAGCATCAACGCATGTTACAGTTCTTAAGTTCACATTCAGTCCTACCTGGTTGTTAATGTAAAGTGGACTTGAGGGGAAAATGCGCACATACATTTCCGTAAAAGAAAAAATGCACCCCAGTTTTGTAAAAAATATTTCCAGTGATACCACACAGATGTAAATGCTACATGATACCACTCTGAATATGTCTGGATGCATGTTCAATAATCCAGGTAAGGAAATCCCAAAAAGTTGATTCTGTTCATCTGTTCAGCATTTTCAGTGGGAGAAACATTTCTTCACTAATCCATGTGACTTGTTCAGTTTATAAACAGTATATTTGCATAATGACTGAAACTAGTATCACTGACGAACACGCTGTGAGGTCAGTTTCTTGATCATTTATATGCAAATTCTCATGACCTTTCATCAGCAACCACTGATCAAAGACATTGATCAATAATAATTAATCAATGGCCATGAGTAACATCCACAGAGAGTTGGGGAATGGCAGCAATCACAGATGGTGAAAGATGTACCTTTAGGCCTCCTACTTGATTCAGAGACGGTTTTTCCCCTTTTATATAAATGGCCTCCTTGACTTCCCGCTCAAGCCAACGTTCCTCCCTGTCCAGGATGTGGACATCCTCATCATTGAAAGAGTGTCCACTGGCCTGTAGGTGTGAATAGGCTGCTCAGTCCTGGCTGGACGAGGTAGCTCTTCTGTTTTGTGCCATCCGCTTAGAAAGAGGTTGTTTAGTTTCCGTGATGTATAAATCGTGCCCATCCTCCTGGCACAGCATACACTACATTACTCTGTTTGTGTTGGTGGACCCGGTCCTTGTGGTGGACCAATTTATTGTGTGTTCTGGGATTTGAAAGCTACAGAGGCACTGTGTTTAGAGAAAATGCATCTCAGCCGTTCCCATACTCCTGACACATAAGGGATCATAAGGGTTTTCACTTAAGCAGCAGTTGTCCTTCTCTCCTGGATCACCTGGAGCTTTCTTTAGGTGCCCTCCCAGCTTTGACAAATGTCCAGCTGGGATAACCACATTTACTCAGGACTCTTCTTCTGCTTCCCCGGCCGCTGTGTCTGTGTTGATGGTGTTCGCTCCATGTTGTAGCGTCCTGATGACACCCAGTTTGTGCTCCAGTGGATGATGAGAGTCAAACCTTAAATACTGATCCCTATGCATAGGTTTACGGTACGCATCAACTTTTAAATGTCCCTGAAACATTTCTCCCACTAAAAAACGCTCGTCAAGATGAACAGAATCAACTGTTTGAGCTCTGTGGAAATCCCACAGCCTGTCATTTTTCACATCGTCCCTAGTGAACTCTAACGTGATCAGTGAATTGTGGTACATCCTGAGATTCAATTTTCACCCAGATGAACAGAATCAGAATATGTTATTTTATATATTTATACTGTTTTCAGTTACTAGAAATTTTTTGCACATTTGCAGTAAAATACAATGTTCAGAAAATACTGTAAAAATACTTTAAGAAACATTACTCACTAATACCTTTATAGCCATTCATTGTAATTTATGAAAATCTGTTAGATGAGCTCTTTGAAATGTTATGATCTTATGCACACCAACACAAATGCACTGTTGTTTGTTACATATTAAGCCTTTCAGTTTGTATCAGCACAAAAATGCAAACCTAACTGGGTACCTTCGTGCTATTTGCTTTCGTTGCTTGGCGGGCTGCGAAAGTAATTTGTTTATTTCCCTTGCATCATGCAACCTTCAGCACACAAGCATGCCTTTATGATAGGGAATAAATAGTCAGGATTTGCATTCCGCATTATGTAAGCCAAAAAGTTGCTTTGAGCTTTTCAGTTATGCTTTAAGATGTCCAAATTAAAATAAGATTGTGACTGGAAATGACTGGAAAGTTGTTAGGTATTTCACTTAGCCAAACCTTCTCTTTTTTTAACATTTTGACTCTATTGGAGAGCAAGAGTGAAGATAGACAGGAAAGCGAGAGAGAGAGAGAGAGAGAGAGAGAGGGAGGGGAAGACACACAGCAAAAGGCTGCCGGTCGGACTTGAACTTGCGCCGCTGCTTTCTGGCCATGTGGCACGTGGCCTGTCACCTGCTCACCCACTAAGCTAAATCGGTGCCCCACTTAGGCCCGTCTTTGACACAAACTGTATTTACATTTGTGGTCAGAATGGGCATGGATGTCACTGATGTCATGGTAATTGTGGGATAATAATTGTTTCTTTGAACTGTTCGTTTTCTAGAGTGGAATCATGGTACAGCATACACAGTTTACAGTTTATCTCGTATTCCTTTTGAATGTGCACAGTCAAAAGTATTCATGCACTCACTCAAATGCTTTAGTAATACTTTAATAAATACTTTAATAAAAGGTGACAGGTTTGACAGTGTCTTTTGAGTTAACAAGGCCAAACCCGATTAACTTCTTGTTGGTGATCATGATTAACTACAACTGGTAGTTTCTCTTTTCCAACATAAAAAGTATTTGTTGGACTGAGCAATACTCAGAATGATGGGAAAGTCAAAGGAAGATCTAAGAAGACGAATTGCAGATTTACACACATTTAAATAACTGCATATTCCAAGATGATCAGTTCAGACAATTAAATGCAAGTTATTTAGTGTGTAACCACTTTCTCAAGGTCTGGAAGAAGAGCCAAACTGTCTACCTCAGATGACTGGAAATGGTTTAGGATATTCAGAAACAACCCAGGGACCTCGGGTGCTGTAACATGCCGTGAACTGGAAACTGCTGAAACACTAGAGGCAAAGTTTTATCCTCATTATATTACAAGTGGATGGAACGATGAAGACTCCAAATTCTTCAACTTCACCTAAAAGCAACAGGAAGACCGCTGAAACTTAGACACAACTGGGTGTTTAAACTGGACAGTGATCATAAACACATGAAGGCTGGTTTTAGATTAAGCAGGTCAACATTAAGCTTCTGGAAAGGCCTTGCCAAACCCCCAACCTCAAGCCTATTGAAAATTTCTGGACTATGCTTAAAAGCCTGGTCTGTGCTAGGAAACCAGCACATTCAAACCAATTCTGCCAAGAGCAGTGGTTACATATGTAGATAAAATAATGGCAGAAGCCCATTGATGGTGACCAAAAGCATCTAGCCCAGACGTAACTTGCAAAAGGACATTAAATCAAATAATAGTGGATATAAGTGTATATATTTGAGTTTGTGTGTATAATTTTGACCCTGTGTGGATCAGAGAAAATACAAAATAAATTCAAACTTGCGCACCCAGTTCTTGTTTTGTAGTCCTTAAAGATGTATGTGTCAAAGAAATCATTAAAAACTCCAAATTACCATGTCATTCAAGCCCATGATGAGTAGCTATAAGGGAAAGAAGGTTTTAGTATGCATCCCTGAGACACTATCACAATTAGAACTGCCTATTTCTCATCCAACATCAATTCAGTCCATATGTTATTCTTTGCTATATATAAATACATATATATTTTTGAGAAACTGTATTAGATTTCAGTTAGTTTTCACTGAGTTACTGGGGATACCGGGATGAAATACAGGAGCAGCTGTGTTCATGCCTACAGTGTGCATTTTGTTCCAGTCCATGACAATAAGTTGCATTCTGCAAGCTGCAGAAACAAACTATGGGAAGCGGGCCCAGTTTATTTGCAAGTCAAAGCAGGGAGGCAGATATCAAAGGTATATTTGTCAGTTACGTGTAATGACTGTGAGTTGGATGTGAGTTGCCGTGAAACTCGACAATGCAGGACATATTCTCATTCAGGAAATAGAAGCCGGAACTTACTTTAATTCTCAGGCTGTGCTGGGATAAGATTCATTTAAAGATTCCCATTTCTTGTTAGGATAATGTTACCACTGGATGTAAACAATCGCCGGATGCTTGCTGTGAAGCTTCTGTTTTACGGGGTATTCCTCAGCAACCACATATGCGAGAGCACAGGTAAGTTCAACAAAATCTAGCTTAAAAGATTTCTCCGTATATTTTAGTCATATTTTTTATGTTGTCATTTTTCACAGGCCCAAATGGCAACTGTGCACTGAAGAATACTCTCTTTATCAGTCCTGGAAATCTAACTACACAGTATTTTCCATCAAGTAAGATCAAAAATAATGAAGGAAAACAGAATCGTCTCTGAAAGATTCAAAGAAAACAATAGTACTCTGTTTTTTGTTTTTTGTTTTAATTATTATTAAATAAAATACGATAACTATAATAAATAATGATTATATTTTAGACGCTATCTACCAAGAGGACGATGGACCTAAACTCTGCTTCAACATCCAGCCAAACAATACACGTGCAGGTACAGATATCTCATTTTAAGCTTTTTTTAACATTTCAAACTGTTTCAGATTGGCTATTTGCTAAAAGTGTTCGATTGTTTTTGTATTTTTCTTAGAGTGCTGTAGGAATGGAGATTTCAACTGTAGCCTTGTGGTACGAAGTGAAGAACCAGACACATACATCATATATGTAACTGAAGACATTTTATCCAACCAAGATATTGTGGTGATGAAGGATCCACAGTATAATTATTCATGTATGCCATCCCAGTTCTACAACAACAGCAGCCCTGGTAAGCCTCTAAGAAGTGAGAGTTTGCCCACAGTGGTAAAATTTTCAGTTTATTTCCTCGGTTTGAAAAGGTTTCCAACCAACGATCTGACGCACTTTTTATTTTGTTGCAGGTTTTCTTTATAACATCGACCGCTGCTTGAATGAAAGTAAATTACAAACCTTTCCTTTTCATTTTATCTAAAACAATGGTGACTGCAGTGACAGTGCACAAGTACTAATTTCACACTTTTATGTGTTCAAGGTACCAAAAACATTAGAATGAATGCTGAAAAATGTTCAGATAATTCAGCCAATAATGGAATGGCTTGCAAAGGTATTACAGGTTGTTTATTTAACAGAATCGTTGAAAAAAACATTTTAGTACTATGATAACAGCAGAGCATGGCGTTGAAAATCGTATTCTTGCTTTATTTCCATGAATGTTTGGATGTGCCTGTGCTATGCCGAAATAACAGGAACATACTACGTCATCAGTGAGAACGCAACATGTGTGTTCTGCAAGAAACAAGTGTTGAAAAGTCTCGACAAAGAGATTAATTATAACCTGACAGAAATTCCTACCAGCCCACAGAAAGCACAGTAAATATCTCAGTTTTCTACAGAACAATAGCAGCAAATAAATACATGCTTTTGAAATCTGCTCTAAAAAATGAACTGTCTGTGTTGCAGAGATGTCATGAATATTCTACCATCCTTGGTTAGAAAGCTGGGTAATGCCAGCACGGCAGCACTGAAAATGGGCAACATTACAGGACTGATTGCCAAACTCCCCCAGGAAAATCAAACCGACATGGACTTTGTCTTCACAAACGCTGGCGTGAATGTAAGGTGTCTGATGGCGTGACACAATTTATGACGTTGGATTAATAATAATATTTTGTTGTTCTCTTTTTGTTATTTATTTATTTTTCATGAAAAAACAATTCTCATTTTTAAAAGATTGTTGAAGGAGAAAACAGCGATTCTTTGACGGGCACATTTTGTTTGATGAAGATTCCCAAAGAGGCCAGTAAAATGGCGGTGCAAAGAAATGGCTCGTTTCTTGGAATTCTGCTCTTTCCAGAGATGCATGCGGTAATAGTACAGCTGAACTAATAACTCATGATCTGTTTAATATGTAGCAACGTAACGACCAAACCTGAGCTGTAAACTATATTTTAATTTTAACAGGATGACAACAGTAAATACTATTTAAACAGTGAGATAGTGGGAATAGAAATGGGAGCAAAGATACAAAACCTTTCACAACCCATCGAGATTGAGTACAGTAACGTGAGCAAGGTGAGTGTGATGTCATAACAGAAACAATGGTCAATATAAGGTCAGAGGAAAACTTCATCTGATTTTCATTTTCTGCTTTGATAAAGAAAGGAGCGATTGCTTCTTGCATGTCTTGGGACGGCAACAGTACAGATGCAAACGGTAAAAAAAAAAATCAAAATAAATATATCTTATTTTAATATCTTATTTTAATATAAAAACCACAGGAATCAAAGACCTT
>VOQK01043371.1:37293-51520 GCA_015052645.1 Benitochromis conjunctus | reverse complement strand
TTCATTATAGCAATCTAAAAATAATGCTAATAACTGCTGAGTTATAGCTCTCAAAATGCTGTAAGTATAACCTAAAATGTACACTGTACATTTGAGTGAAAATAATTATTTCCCCCCCCCCATTACTGCAAATTCAAGCTTAACTTTTCGTCACCTCTAGCTTTAAGACTAACTCGAGCTGTCATGTTGTTGACTCCAGATCCTCATTTATGCACTGTTGTCTCATCAGTGCAGTCTTTTATGAGCACCAGTGTTGTCATGTTGGAGGCTTGTCTAACAGTCCGGGCAGGCCCAATGAGCAGGGAACCAATTTGCGTCCAAACCCCAAGGAACTCCAAACTCTCCCAAGTAATTCCCTCTATTCCGACTCGTTAAAACCTTGTCTCGACACAAACAATAGCAACGCTTTGTAAAAGTGACTTTAAAACCTCTGCCAAGCATAATTTATCATTTGAATGACAATAGACCACTTAGCACTGCTTAAATTATTTCTGTGCTCTATCTGCTACTTGACTGTCTTTGTGTTGTAACAGCGGACGATCATTAACGCCACAGGGTGATGTGGTGCTCTCTTATCACGGGCTCGGTCCTCAGAGTTTACTTTAGATAGAAACTGCTGGGCCATGACAGCAACAGCTTGTTTTTTATTCCAAGACTTGTCTAAGTCATGACTTATTAGATTCAAGTGTAACAGAGTGAACAATTCAGAAAGTAAAATTATACTTTTAAAGAGGTTATGTCATGTGAGAGGCTTCATATGATTAATTTATCTTAAATATTTTCAAATGGACGGGGCAAAGAAGAGTCTTAGTCATGACAGCAGAAATGAGGTGCAGAGAGCAGGGGAGGATAAAAAAACAATACTGACTGAAGAGTTCAGAAATGAAGGCCATGTTGCTTTAGATTATTTTATTCATCTTAAACTGATGAGCCAATGACATTAATCTGGAAAGATAATGCGTGTTGAAATAATAGAGGAACGTGTTTACATCTGGGGTTCAGTTTACTGAGATCGCGCTATTACAGCCAATGAACTGTTCCACAACAGATGTTGTGGGATCTTCTTAATTTTCTCCATAAATTTCACCCAAACTTTTGCTGAAGGTGAAATTTTCACACTAATAACAAATCCCACAAAAACACCAAAGCCAACAATGAATTAACGCTGCTAGCGCGCGCTGCGTGCGTATCCAAAGCCAAAGCCCGTTTCATTGCTCTGTGCCACAGACGCTCCGCTGTGCTCCATCAAAAACACATCAGTGAGCCACACTAATGTTCCTTCATTACAATAAACATAGTCTGTAGTATATTTTGGGTACTCTGTATACACCTTCCTGCTGCTGAAAAATACTCGCTAAAGCACCAAATCCAGATTAGTCCACCGCTGAAAATAGTCCCCAACAAATTCACTGTTTATCCCATTTCATGTAACGTTTGCAGTAAACTGAATTGTTGAATTATGTCTTTAAAGATTTACATCTTCAGAGGGAGAAAGAGCAGTTGGAGCTGATAGTCATAGACAAGTATATGTAAAGTATTGTTGGCTTATTTACTTTCTTGTTGAGGGTGAGATAAGAAGCTCAAAAATACTCCTGTGCCTGTCCATCCTGGCACTAAAGCCAAGACTGATTTAAGTTAGCACAAAGACTGAAAATGCTGAAACACCAGGACTGTCTCTGTCCAAAAGTAACACAATAATTAACAGTTGCTTGTATATGACCTCAGTCACACATGGTTGATAGGGGAAAAAGTGTATTCCCCAACCGGTTGGTGAGTGGTTGCTGGAGGTTGCCGGCTGATGTTGGGTAAAATCAGTTGCAAAAACAGTGCCAGCCTAAAAACCTCCTTGCCATTGCTTTGGTTACAAGCGGATTGCTGCAGTTGCATGAAAGGTGCCGCCTTGTCTCCAAACAATCTGCAGTTTATTCTCCGAGTTGCAGTGAAACATGGAAACTTGACACACCAGAAGCGGAGAACACCTTCACCTTCAAAATAAAAGCTGTACCTTGCTGCTGCAACTAACACAGTTCAAAAGGTACAATTTTTACTTTGAAGGTAAACCAAATCTGTTTACAGTTTGTTTTGATCTCATCACATTTTCACTACCACTTGGCAAGTGTTTGCAGACACATCCCACAATCAGTCACCACTTTTCCCTACCAACCAGCGGCTACCAGGGTGTCATTGACTGGTCTTTAGGCTGGTTTGACTGGGTGTTTAACAATCGACTTCACAGCAACTGCCAGCAACCTCCAGCAAGCACTCTGAACCGGTGGTTGCTAGATGGTTACTAACTGGTCTCTGAGATTGTGTGCCTGGAGCCCAATGTGGTATTTACATTGCCCTGTTGTCAGTTTTCATGTAGTATGACAGCAATATCAATCTCTCAAAACAAAAGCACATGTTGAATTTTGTTTCAGGGTCAGTTCATATAATCTGTGTTAGCTCTTATGTCCTAATGACATGATTAAGTCTAACAGTAGTTCATATGCACTGTAACAATAAGTATTTTGCATATATTGTTAATACATTTTAATTTCTGATTTGAAATGCTCATCATTAAATGACCTAACAGCTAAGTATCATGTTCAACAGCAGAAAGGTACCAAATTCCTGCACCGTGTAGCTTTGTGGCCCATCGTTCCCGTCTTGTTCTCCATACAGTGATAACTGCCATAATGAGATTTGCCATTAATAAAGAAAAGAATGAAAAGGACCCCAGCCATCTGTATAGCTCACTATAGTAAAAGACTGAATGCTATCAAGCCAGAATTCAATCACTGAATTATAGCCTCTTTGTGTGCGTAGGGCTAGTGAGTACCTCACACTATATTCATTTCAAAAAGGCCTCAATTTAATTAGTTCTCATATGGTGAAAAATTCATGAATTTGTCTGCTATCCCCGCTGCCATTGTTGTGAGTGACTTAAGCGGTGGTGTTGGGCTTTCAGGCGGTTTGGAAGGAAAAACAGCCCCCCACAAAAAAGAAACAACTGTTTATGTAAATAGACACTGCGTGTTTACTTGGTGGAAGAAAGCGAGGGCCCTGAACAGAGTGCTAAGCTTTGCGTGGCTCAGCCAAAGGGGACCTCTCACCATCAACTTCAGTCTTATTAAACTGATTACCAACTCCAGCTAATTAATCAGAGACAGTGCCCTTTCTTGTCATGCAGGGAGGGAGCTCTGTGTGTCTCACAGAGTTCCTCTCTCACTGCCTCCCCCTCCCATCTGCTCGCCTCTGTTCCCCCCTTTCTCCCTTTTCTTTTTCCTGCTTTGATTGAAGTAGGGGAATGGTAATTTTCATGCATCATCTGGGCCGGCAGGATGGGAGGACAAGTAGTAATTACGTTAAACAAACAAGGCCGAGATTGCTTGAGAAGCTACCTCTTTATTTAAGCTCGCGAAATACGAAAACAGGGTGAGAGCATAATGGTTTCAAAACACATTTTACACCCCATTTTGTTCATTGCGTTCGATACGGGTTTCATCTTAGATAAGGAGTCGTCTAAAAAAAAAACAAAACGTAAGCGAAGACATAATTGCCATTTAATAGCAGTTTGGTTGAGGTGTTGTATAAGAAGTTCAAGGATTTGAATGTAATTCTTAGCCAGCCTTTGGTTTCTGGATAAGCATGTTGTGCAGATCCAACATGTAAAGGTTTGCTGGTGTTGAGGAGGCACGTTATTCTAAATACCTGGCGTGATTTCTTTAGCATGATTGGGTATAGCCTGAAAATAATTTGGAAAAAGACATCATTATCTGCATATTTAGCATCATAGACATGACTATACGGCATATCATAAAATTTCAAAGTCTACAACGGGAAAAACCCCACAAACAACAAACAATATTCAGAAATGCCACCACCTTCTCAGAGGTAAATGAGCTCATTTACGAAACAAAAGGGAAACTTGACCTTTGGAACAACATGTATCATGCAGAAAATAGTTTTTCAGAGATTGACTTGCTTATTATTTCAGCAAGATCATGCTAAACGACATCCTGCATGTTTCTGCACCCCAACGTGGCTCTGAAAAATGTTCTGGATTATGCAAAAAAAGGAGAAAAACCCCACCAAAACAAATACAACAGAGGAAGTCCCACACTGAAGAGCATCTGAAGTCCTATAACAAAAAGAGTGTGAAAATTTTAAGCTTTAAAAACTGCAACAATTGTTTCATTCAGTCTAAAAAGTTACAAACATTCTGCCAACCAACAAATTTTGAAAATGACAAAATGCTAAAGAACTAAAGAGCTGCATGAAGATTGACAAACTAGCTTGCTTGTTGCATGAGTCTGCTGTGACGTGCTGCACATATGCAAAAGATAACTTAATACTTAGATCCGTTTCTGTGTTTTAAAGTTAAAATAGAGAAGAAGAAGAAGTGCTTTTACTGCCATTACCTGCAGAAGAAGACTTGATTTGTTCTGTTTAGGAACCAGTGCAGTTAAACAGGTACATAGTGGCTTTGTTTTTGCCAGCTGGTTGTAAATAACATAACTCAAACAGACCTTAATTGGACGTTCATTAAGTCAATCCATGCGTGTAAACATAGCGGAGGTGTTTAGCCCCGGTTTCATACAGTGCATTCAGTCTTTTCTCCTTGAGTGCGATTCTTTTGCTGCTAAACCTCCCAGAGTTTAAGCCTCTCGTGATTAACCCTCACTGCTTTCCACACGCTCAAAACTAGACATTTTTAATGGCCTTACAGATGTTTATGTTAAGTTCACGTGCTGCTGCTTCTCACTCCAGTGACTTGGCGTTGCATGTTAAATCACATGTTCTAATTGCTTTTAATGGCTTATTTAACAGCGTTAATTTCTCTGTTATTCCATAGCTGGCTAAATCGTTTCTCATCTTTTGACGGTTTTCTTTCCTGAAAGTCATGTGTGAGCCACCTTTGCGTGTTTTTCCATTTCACATCAGAAGGTGTTTTGCCTAAAACAACAGAACTTACCACTAAAGGCCAGCAGGAATATGTGACGATGGTTTCTTCACGCTTAACAATGCTTGCTTTTACAATGAAAGGTAATAGACAATCAGTACGGTTATGTCTTCTAGCCACATTGTAAAAAAAAAATCGCAATCAAAATAATACAGTGGTGTAATTATTTAATCTTAACTTTCAGACGAGTTTCCAGTGAGTGTTTGTGCCTGAGGAAAGGGTGGTTTGTGTGAGAATGGGGCTCATATCCCCATTTTTCCAACTCACGCTTCCCGCTGTTCTGTCTGATTGTGTCATCTTTGTCTTAGCCTGATGTGCTTGCCTCCTCCTCTGGAGAGGCTAATGCAGGCTCTTTTTTTCCCCCTGCAATCTCACCAAATGCCAAGTGTAACTGGTGCCCTATTGCTCCTAATTAATGCGTGATTAAAGAGTGAAATAAGGGATTCTACCAGTGATTTGTTTTTTCAAGGAGTAAGAAATTAATCCCCTTTGGATCTTGCAGAATCATTTAAGGATTCTCCTTGTTCTGTTTATCAAATAAACCAAGTAATTAGAGACTTTAGATAAGTAGGCTAAATTGATGCCCGCCCTATGTCTTCCCAAGCTAGTGTTGGCTGATAGAAACAGCTGTGTTGCTCTGGTAATGTGCGGCATTATACTTGTCCAATAACAATGCCCTTTGTGTTTGGTAGTCGTGTAATTACGCTGGGGAGCCTCCTTGACCTTGGTAAGCGCATCTATCTTACTAGTGGATCAGTGTATTTCATTTCTTAACACACAAAGATACATCACAGGGGAGTTTACTGACATCCCCATGAATGTAATTCAGAGTACAGACTACATTACTGGCAATGCACGATTGTGTAGTATGCAATAGTGCAGTTATCCAGGCTGATGATACACGCACAGCCTCCGGCGATTTAACAGCGTAATCCCCAGCTAACTTATTGTAGCCCTACTGTATCTGGCAGACCAGCAGAGTGATTTTTATTACTTTCACCCATGTACCCAGGGGAGGCATCTTATCTCACCACTTGGTTTTATGCAGTTTGGTTCTGAAAGGTCTACAAATGTTGGAAATTTGAATTTAGTCTGACCAGGTAGACACACGAAGCAGCGACTTCACTTTGGTCCCTTGCCGCTCATCACCCCTCCTGTATGGAACGGGGTCGACCATTTCTGGTGTTGCATCAGTGTTTCCAACACTGCACCTGCAGCAAGTGTCCAGCCTGAGACCTCAAAAAGACACTTTGAAGCCAAGCAGGGCCGGGCTGTGTAAATGACTTCATCTTGTCCAGATGAAAAGGAAAATGTTAGGTTTCGGCATCACGAACAAAGATTGAGCACGTGTGTTATGTTGTCATGCTCTTTGCAACAGTTTGACTTTTAGCTGGAGTTTTTACTGTAGAGTAATAGTCCGCAGAGCCCTGTAGGAGTGCGATGAGGAGTAATTGTAGAGTACAAATTAAAAATGTCCGCCATTTAATTAGTAATTGAGAAATATGGTTTCTGGAACAGTCACAAGAGAACTGCATTACTTTGTCTATTGGAGTCATGTGAGTAAAAAAAACGGGGTTAATTAGTAAATATACTTTTTAGGCTACTGCTCCACTCATTATACACATCTTTGTCCCTTTAACAGTTTACCTATACTAATGTTGAACTACAGTCACACATTTATTACAGTGTAGCATAAACTACACACTGACAGCTAATCAACTTTAAAGAGAATCAATTTAAATTTGCATCCTTAATAGTTGTTTTCGTCACCATTTGGAAACATTAATTTTAGCCTCCCTTCACTGTGTTAAAAAGATAACTTATTCACTGTTATTATTCATTAATAATAGCATAGTGAACAATAACATTCACTATTAACATTGCTCTTATATGTTGTAGCTTTTGTACTC
This sequence comes from Benitochromis conjunctus, assembly GCA_015052645.1. Lineage (NCBI taxonomy): Eukaryota > Metazoa > Chordata > Actinopteri > Cichliformes > Cichlidae > Benitochromis > Benitochromis conjunctus. The sequence goes on along the minus strand of VOQK01043371.1, from coordinate 44,665 downwards.
ATTTGATTTTACTTTTTATTTAAGTTTCCCTTTAAACTTTTCCTGGACATAAAAAACATTTAGGTTTACACTGTTACTTCCTCATTTGCATGCATGACATGAACAATACTGAGACCTGCTGTGTATTAGTCTGTACCCACAAGTACGGAGGTAATTAAAAAAAAATCCCCATCCACATGACAAAAACAACATCCCCCCCCAAATAAAAACAATGGTAGGTGCTGTCAAAAGCAAGCCAAAGGAACAGGTGGTGATATAATCATAGGTGTATAAAAAATGTCAGCCAATCTGAAACCTACAAACACTAACAAAGCGCACAGACTGATGCCAGAAAATGAGAAAAGATGTTACAAGACAGTAATCTCAGTTTCTGAAAATCTTCACTGTGTAAGGAGTTTCTTTGAGAGCTCCATTTTCTGTGACCTAAAATGTGGATGAAAGGCCAAAATCCATAAAAAAGAAAACTATGTTGACAAAAATACCCATGTGGGTGTTGACAGGGCCAAATGTGGATGTACCCATAACATAACCTGCTGATTTGTCAAAAACAGTCTGGGTATTTTGGCTATGACCATAATGGGTTTATCTTAAACCATAATTTCGAATGTGTATTCAATTATCTGTAGTTAGTGACTTTACATTCCTATTGCTTGTATTTATATTAATATTTCTATAGAGATGCATATATTATATATACTGTAAATATGATATTTTTTATTCTATTTCTGTACCACTGTTTCTTTTTTTGCTCCATTACACCAAGACAAATTCCTTGTTTGTGTGCAAACTTCTCAAAAATGCAATTCTGATTCTGAAGGGAGCGTGCTAAATTCTGCGCTAACACTACTTATCTTGTTTAGAAAGCTGCACCCGTTGAACTATATGGCTAATTTTCACTAAATTTACTAATATTTTACTGACTGGGGAAACATGAGCACAGACTTACTGCTGGTATAACTAAAAACATAGCATCCATACTATTTCCCTGGTAATTGCATTAAAATGCTTTAAAAGTGTCTATGTGTGTTAGCCCTGTGACAGACTGGCGACCTGTCCAGGGTGCACCCCGCCTCTCGCCCCAAGACAGCTGGGATAGGCTCCAGCACCCCCCGCGACCCTGAAAAGGATAAGAGGAAGCGAATGGATGAATGGATGCTTTAAAAGAATGGTTTAGAGCTTTAATTTACAGTGACACGAATAAAGTAACACTAGTTACCTATGGAGGCTACATATACCCTCCTTTGTTGCAAAATTTAGGCCTTAATATAATTTAAATGAGTGAGTTGAAAAATAAATGCCAGCAATACACTTATCAAAAAGGGAACAATAATCTACATTTACCAAAGCCATTTTTGTGCCAGGTTATTAGCAGGTTTGTATCTGCTGTAACGTCTGGCATTTTAACATCAGAATCTATGGGAATTGGCTTGCCTTTGGAGCCAGCGTCAAGTGGCCATCGATCAAGGGACTTCATTTTTAAGCCCTTGAGTTTCCTGCTGGGACTCTTAAAAACTTAACTTAGCTCCTAACAGTGATGTGTTGCATCAAATCTATGCTTTTGGTACTGCATAACCTCAAAGCCTTTTAAAACCCTATGCCAATACCTAACATGCGCCACCCTTGAAACTCACCAACATATTGTGTGAACACAGCTAGTAATAAGGGGTTAGGGTTATGTTGACAAAGATGTGACTAGGATAGGGTTAGGGTTATCTGACTGACCAGTTCAGCTTTTTCCTCATATCCAGCTCCTTTGTTTTGTTTTATTGGCAACTTTTTTTTTCAAATTGACTGGAAGAGAAACTCCACCACAAATTAGGATTTTTTTATTGAAATTATAGAGAAATGGAGGTAAACCAGCACAGGTATGCAAAAGCTAAATTAAGCTTTAGAAAAACCAAAAATTCCTCAGTAAGTGCACATATGACATGGAGAGAAAGTTTTTGTCCTCTCCATGTCTTAAAGAAAAGAAAATAACAAAAGATCTTATTAAGTTGAACTTTTCAGTAGATTAACTGGGTTTTTAAAAAACTAATTTTTCTTATTTATGTTTTTTAGGTTTGTTAGCTCATAAAGACATTAGCGCCTCGAGAAAATTTGCTCTACCATCCAGTTTCCTTGTTGGCACGATTTTATGGCTAAAAGCGCTTTATCATTCACCATGTGTTAATAGATCTCCCTGCATTCAACCATACTTGTTATTAATCTCTGGCTCTCTTCCACAGCATGTGTTTTATCCTGTCTTCCTTCTTTCACCCCAACCGGTCGCAGCAGATGGCCGCCCCTCCCTGAGCCTGGTTCTGCCGGAGGTTTCTTCCTGTTAAAAGGGAGTTTTTCCTTCCCACTGTCGCAAAAGTGCTTGCTCATAGGGGGTCATATGATTGTTGGGTTTTTCACTGTATTATTGTAGGGTCTACCTTACAATGTAAAGTGCCTTGAGGCGACTGTTGTTGTGATTTGGCGCTATATAAATAAAATTGAATTGAATTGAATTGAATCATTATTTATGAAATTTAGAGAGGCTTACAGAGTTTAACATCTCTGTACAGCTTTTACTGTAATATTATAAGCAGATCAGCAACACTGTAAATTGGAGTTATCTGTTCAGTTAACTACACGTGCTTGTTTTTCATCTTTGCTACCCATACTCCTTTCTCTTTCTACTTACTAATGTCTCATGGCTTCCCTTCTCTGGGCACAGTCTGTCTGTGTACTTCGTTCTTTTATGGCAGGCCTAGCACTGAGCCTTCCTCTAATTAGATCAGGAATTATGGTATGGATTAGGTGAATGAGGAGCATGCCAGTTCTTCTGACCATGGTAGCTATTTCATGTCACTATTTCAAAGTTATGCGCTTAATGCCTTCGCCCCCCACCCGTCCTAGGTTTGCATTATAACACAGCTGCAGGAAGAGTGACAAACACTGTTAATCTCTTGTTTGCTGGCAGTCCATTACAAAGGGGTAAAGCAGGATTTTTTCTCCAGCGCTGTAAACACTCAAAATTCAGCATTGTCCATTACCTCTTAAACACAGCTGATAACAAGCATCATTAATTAAACTGTGGGAGTAAGTGGGGTTACATAAATTGAAATTAATAATCGGGTGCAAACAGAAATAGAATGCATGTTTCCGAATTGTTTCCTCAGAAACTCCCAAATGTAGCTACGTAGATTAAGAAGGTTTGGCTCCTGTTTCGCTTGTGATGTTTCCACCAATCCTAGGGATAGGTTTAGTCATGGAGTGCTCCTTTAATTTGTTTGCCACATTCTCACATTTTCTCTGAAAAAATGATCAAGTAGGCATTTAATTACTTTAAGAAAATAAATCACTTCCCATAGCTATTGTGCTGCTGCCAAGTCTGTTGCACATAAGCTGCAAAGAACATGAAACATTTCACCACTTGTACTTGAAATACTCACTGTGGAGTCAATTTGGAGCGGACGGTGGCAGGAAATGTTGACTCTAGGATGTAGCTAGGGGGGGGGTGGAAACCGTGCGGCCTGTAAGAGCAAACTGACGGATATTTTTGTCTTGCTGAAGAATTATAAGCAACAAAGGAGGCTGATAGACGACTGTATACATAAGTTGCTCATTGTTAGCCATTATGTCACATCTAATTACATCATAAGAGCTGGATTCTGGTGTGTAATCACAAAACATCAGCAAGAAGTGGAGCATGATACAAATCAAGCCTGGTTTGTTGTGTTTAGTGTGACATGAAAAACCAGCAAGCTCTCTGAGGACTTCAGCATGCCTGAGTGAAGAAGCAGCAGCCTTTAGCACTGTTGTCGGGGAAAATCAAGTCATGGCATGCCCATATGCATCCGGCAGTAGTCACAGATCAACTGTGCCATTAAAATGCTTTATAGTTAATAAACTTTATTTATTTGAATAAATAATTCAATCATTGGACATTAGTCCACAATCAGTCCACAAATATTCTTCTAATCTGAACACAGCTTTTACAGGTGAGCATAGGCAAGGACTCCCAGGAGTGATTGCTGGCACTGCAGGCAACTGAGTTCACTTTCATGCATAAATAACAGCCACACTGGGCCATAATTCCACCTTTGGGAAAACACCAATCCACCTGATGAAGACTGATAATCAAAATCTGGTAGAATTCTACGAAATTCCCAAAAGGTGACAGCAAATCCCCGGTGAACCAAATTGAGTGATGGGTTGGACAAACATCTGCCAAAAGCCACAGTTGAAATCCATATGGCTGGAAGTTAATTGGCCAGTGCAGGCCCGGGCTTGATGTGAGCTAGATACATAACAGCCTGTGTCGGTGGGCAAAGGTGGCTGGAGGTTTGAGGTCAACACTTGGTTTCATCTCATACTGTTTCACATGGGCGTCCCAGAGCTTATCTGAGAGCGAGACGGAGACGAGATCTGCCGCAAGATTTCCTGCAAATGGCATGTTAAATGTCTCATTAACGCCAGTGACCTCACCCTAATCTATCGCCCATTTCCTTAGGGTGAGAAGTATTGTAGTCTTTAGACAGCGAGGAACTAGAAAGACATGGAGCGATTTTGATTATTTAAAGGTCAAACCATGTTTTTTCAATTTTAGTCAATAATCTGACATAAGACAAGTGTAGAGGGATCTTTGGTGAGTTTGGCAGGTTTGCAGAAGTCTCGCTAATAAAGAGTCACAGATTTCCCCCTCAGGTCCTTCCCACGTTGGAGAGGCTTGATTCATTAGGACAGCAGGTCTCTTGAGGGAAATCTCAGGGGTCTTCTAAGCATACAATTGACTGGAATAACATACAAAAACACTCCAAAGAGGACGGAAAAAGCGCCTCGTGCTTCACTGGCGCAAAAGACTACAACAGACATCATTTGCATGCTTTAGTTTTCCTTTACATTTTTCACATACGTTCAAAACAAATGAGTTTCCCCTGTCAACAAATTGCCATAAGCACTCCACCCCCGCCAGCCAAGGGAATTTCCATTAAAGGCGCTTGAGTCAGAATCGGCGTACAAATAAATGACGAGCTCCTGGGAAATCACGGCAACAAGCAGATACATGTTAAAACACAGGAGAGGCTTCTCATTTGAGCTGGAGAGGGCTTCCCAAAATCCAGATGTGATGGAAGCACAGACGGGGCTCAGGCCTCCTCAACAGTAATGAAGCAATTAGACAGACAATTATGAACACCTGTGACGCTGATTGGCACCATGCGGCTCCGGCTCCTTCCGCGGCGCTAAAGACGCCCGAATGTTGCTAAAGTTAACCTCTAACGAGGCCTGTAATGATGACGAGGGCCAAAACCCACCACACTGATGCATGCACACGCACATAGGCACACACTCACAGGAGGTTCGCATTAGGAAGACAGGCTCATCCCACACAGGCGCTTGCGTCATGTATTATTGAAACCAGCTCTTGTATAAACACAACTCCAATAAATTGGGGTCTCAATTTTTCTGATTCATTAAGGTTAATGCAGTTTTAATTAGTGCTTGATTTGAAGCCTATTAGGTGCAATTTATAAGTCCTTTTCTGGGACCTGCAAAATGACGTTGCTTGGGATTAATACGATAAAAGGCACAAGTTGGAATTGTAGTCCCTCCTGGGTTAATGCGCAGACGCAGGGATTCCTCTCTTTTCACTGTAACGGCTTGTTTATTTGCACAACTGCGTTCAGGCACATTAAAACAATCTAATGAATAGACAGCTTTGGCTTCAGGGATTGCATCACCCACTGGATGAACAAATGAAATGGTGGTTAGGCTGTGGCCTGATTAAAAGGATGCTCAGGAAATAGGTTGAAACAGCTAATATAATAGGGCTTGCAACAGCTTTTCACCTATCAGAGCAACTGTTCAGCCCAATCCTGATTAAATCACACTGATGATTATTTCAAATGCTATCATGAGAAGGTGGTACATAGGATAACACTTTGCTTGAACAATTAGAGAGAAAGAGTTTAAGGACCAAGATCATATGATTATATAATTTTTCTTTATAAAGAGTTTAAGAAAGTTTCCAGTCCAGTTAAATCTGAAATTTAAATTTAGTATTAAGTGAAGTTTACCAAAGTTAGAGAAGTATACATGGTACGAAACAATATTACTATAGATCAAAATCTGATAAGGATAATTCATACAAAAAGTTAAAAAAAAAGCAATCAAACTCTAATTCTTTGTTTCGTTTAGTTATAAGCAAGCAAAATCCACACATGCAAAAGCAAAGATGTTGGTACATTAACTTTTTAGCACAGTTGATCAAGTGATCGCTACATAATCCTTAGTCTAAATTTTCACATTTGTAATTTTATTGGCATAATCAGTAAATTATTTCTAAACTAAATAATCAGGAACATAATGACACAAAAGAAACCATAAAGGGCTCCAGTGTCGATCCTTGTGGAACTAATCACTTGTTGTTTGATACACTAATTCATTACATGCTATGAGAGTGTCATCAACTTTAAAAGTCTTGTAATATTCAGGATATTTACTTATACTTGTGGAAACAAACACATGTATGCAGGCTAATATATTCGCATTTGTAGATGCTGCTAAGAGTTCACATTGATGCAAAACGACATGAATAAAAGCTTAAAATAACCTTATGTGTGCTGTAACATGTATTACACATATGTGCTTTTCTTTTACACTTTACTTACTTTTTCAGTTTTCATTTTAAACCTCAGCTGCTATTCTTTTTTTTTCTTTTTTCTTTTTTGGTTACTCAAAGGTGGCGTTTTGACCTTTTTTTTATTGCTCATAGTCCCATCTTCACAAACATAGTGTATAGTCAGGTTCTGATTGTAGATATAATAAATAATCGCTTTTCTTTTTTAATCTCTTTCTGTGATGTATCGAAGCTTTCTCAATGTTTCAACTGAAAAACCAAAACCAAAAACATGCACACATAAATCTGTCATCCCAGGGTTAAGGATTCCCAGGCTATACCTTTAATTATTGAGCCTGGATGGAGGAGACCTTAAACATGGCACAAAACAGTCTGTAAACATGAATATCTTTAATTCAGCTGGGACACACAGGTGTTTTGAAAGCATCTCTCTTTGCTTTCATACAATGTAAAACATCAAAACCAGAGCAAACAGTTAACAGCCCGCACAGCTTCACTGTGAGTGATAGTGAGACGGCTTTTGAAACGGTATCAGTGCAGTGGAGATGGCTGGAAATTACAGGAAGAGAGTGTAGAGCTGAACTGCTGACAGCAGGAGTCACAATACATTAGCAGATCCTCGAGCCGGCTGCTTGTTCGGCGAGACGATCCCACTGTACTGACTCGAATTGTGAACACACGGTGTTTGACGTTTTCATTGTTACATTTTCTTTCTTTCTTTCTTTCCTTTTTTTTTTTTTCCACATGGGAGAAAATTGTGCCCCA
>VOQK01043371.1:25746-37273 GCA_015052645.1 Benitochromis conjunctus | reverse complement strand
TGCCCCAACAAGGTTATCAAGCAGGTGGAACTCCTGCATTTGGCTTGCAGGTTGCGGTGGAGAGCTCTCAGTTTTGCATGTTTGGAAATTGCCACCAGAAGTGAATAAAATGGTCCCATCTGTAAACTCCAGCTTCGCGGGCCCACTTCAGAGACCTGAGATCAATTTTGGTGCATTTATTCTCTGAGCGAGGCACACAATGGGAGTTCGCTGAAGATCAGTTTTCAATTGGATAATAGGGTTGTGAAAAGAGGGGATCTAGAGGGCATTGCTTTCACACATTCTTATGGTTTCATATCTCTGTAACACGAACCATGTCTCAACACCTCTATAAGCCGTTTTTGTTCCCGAAATCAAATTCAATTTGCACACGGGACGGTTATGAGCCGTACTACTATATTGTTAGACCACACTGAAGCTCTTCTTAATGAGATACTCAGTCATATAATCAAATTGAATCAAATTATGTCGCTGTTTTCTTTTAATTTTACAGCGCAGTGCATCCAAAGATACGTTTCAATCAAAGCAGAACTGTTTTGTGTCTTTCCATCCATCCATTCATCCATCTATCTATCGGCTCAACTCCTACGAGGAGAGTGCAGCTAGCTGAGATCTAAAACATGCTGCCGACACTGTCCTCCTCCCCCTCTCTCCTTTAACCCACTGCAGCCACTAGATGGGGTATGATAACCACAGAGAGGCTTTCCCAGTGGGATGCCTCCAGCCCTGGTGGGTGCTGCCGCCGCTACTCCTGGCAGAGGTGAGGAGAGGAAATTGTCTGCCAAGTTTACCACAGATTCCTATCAACTTCTCATTAGTTTTTACTGTTTCTTTACTGCCCGCATAATTCTCAAACTGATTTAATGTTTTTCTCATATACTTAGGTACATATTAGACATGGAAAGCAGCAGTAAAAGTTCAGCTGGAAAAGCATCCGCTGGTGCTGTTGCTCAGTTCAGCTCAGTTTCCAGTAGCTGTGCATTTTAATGGGTATAATGAATTATCTACATAGTTTTGCAATTTAGCGCTCCAGCTTTTGGCTTTGTGTGTGTGTGTGTGTGTGTGTGTGTGCATGACTGATATTTTAAGGTTCAAGTTTAAGACAGTCTAAAGCAATAAATGGCACTAAATTACATGTTTCACTAGATTTATGAAGGAAAGAAACCCGGCTCAAAATGACTTAATAAGCTTGATTCAGGAACTTCCTAACCAGGTGTGATCATTTACTTAAATGCACAACTTAGATGTGCTATAATTTAGGCTGAATCCTGTGCTCAGTTTTGGTCGGTGCTCACATTTTATTTAATATACACATCGTACAAACACGCAGACGGGCTGCCGTGCCACAGCTCTCTACCTTGCCAGGATCACGACCTGATTCATTTACAGTGAACTCTATTCATTTACAGGGAAATAAACCTTAAAAACCAACTTTGTTTTACTTTTTAAAAAGTCAGACATCTACCATATGAAAACAAATTAAATCAAATGGATCAAAATGTATGTTTTCAACCCTGTTTTTTGCCGTTTATGACAACAACAATTTGTGCTGATCAGCTGTTATGCTTAGCAGTTTGTTCACCGACTGAACTGTGATGCTGGTCACACTCCTTGTCTACAGTGCAGCGCGGTCTGGGGCTCATAAACTCCGTTGGGCTCTCAGGGATCCCCACTACAGCAAGCACTTATTATTTTACTCATGACTGACTCCTGAGTTTTGCTCCATTATCTCCAAACCTACAGTTTGTAAAAAAACAAAAAGAAAGGAACAAAAAACAATAAAAAAAATGTAAAATAAAATAAATGTAGTTGATTATTATAGGCTCTCCCTCAGTAGTGTTCTTCCTTTGCATTGTCACACAGTCAGCGCCATGCTGCTAACAATCAGTAATGATTTGTTCAAAAGAAGAAAAAAAAACCTGGCTTGCTTGTGATCATAAATTGAAAGCATGCATGTTTTTAAAAACACCATCTCTCTTGAATTTCGTGCTGATTGGTTAAAATCAACCTAACATGTACTCTAATTTCTGCCCTGCAGTCCCGAAAATGACTAAACAAATATTTTGGGGGTTAAAAAAAAACTCTCGTAATTGCATCTTGCTAGTGAGTGTGAGGACGACTTTCAAAGGCTACTGTATTGGACTAGTGTGGGTGTGTGTGTGTGTGACAGAGAGAGAGATCGTTGGAAGACTATAAACAGCAATGTTATTTTCTTGAGCTCTGTAAATCATTGCAGACAAATTGAAGCTATAATTTCTCTTGCCAGTCGCCGGGCTTTGGGATGCAGAACTCTCGTAATACCGCTGATATTCTGCAAAAGTGTCTTTAAATCACTTTTTATATCCTATCGAAGAAAGCTTTGAACTATATATTCCTGAGCAGATAATTGTTTCACAGTCCCTACAGTTTTATTGAGATGTTACTGAAATTTGAAAACACTCACAGTGGCGCCTACTAGAATAATAACTCTGTGGTAGCCATATTCTAATGAGCTAAAGGCAATGTATTCTCCTTTATCTGCATTAATGCTTTAAATGGTTCACAGAGAGTTCATTCACATCAATGGACAAAATAGATTTATTTTACTTGGGGCACCTATGTCAACAGTAGTTACAGGAATTACTCTGGATGTGATCCCATTATAGGATGTCAAATATTTTGATGCCATTGGTAAATGGCAGAATGGTGTGGAGGACAACAACTGGATGGCAATTCTGCAATTCCTGGATCAGAATAAAAAATATGCAGCCTGTCTGCTCACCTCTGCAATCTCGGGACTCACCCCAGCCGGCAATGTAATACTGAACAATGAATTTTAAATAAAGTCAAACATTTGCTTCATGCTCTTCCACAGTTTAAACAAGACATTTCTGATGGAGACGTGTGGATTTATTGTAAGTAAGAGATATAAGAGATAACTTAATCCCCAATTGGATTGTAAACCCCACCTCCACTTCACGTGGCTCCACCCCGTCGCACCGCTTTCTTGACCTTTTGTCTCATTTCTCGGTGGGTAATGAATGCTTTCGGACTATTTTCAGACGAAAAGATCTTGCACATAGTCCAGAGCATTGGAATGTCATATCAGAAAATCACCCCATCAGCATGCTGGTGTTGAGAGCAAACACAGAGCGAGGCTGCGGCGCTCGCAGAACACCGGTGGACTAGGTCGTCTGGGTGTCAATATAATAGACTGGCTTATGATGTGTAAATAACACACCACTTAATGGTCCTCTCCCACTCTGTCAGAGCATTTTGAATCACATGGAGGGCAGCGGCTTCCTCTCCACAGGGTCTCTTCATCCACTACTCATTCGGCTCGCCTCTTTCATCCACAGAATTTTACAACAACTGCTCTGAGAGATTAAAATGACACCCATTATTTGAGTGTACAGTTATATTACAAGATCCGCTGAGAGGACGTATCTGTTAATTTTGTTAGGGGAATTGTGGTGAAATATGTTTATTTGTAGCAGTAGTGCAAAATGTCATTCTGTCTACTGCGTGTGTTTCCAGCGCCTTTAGCTATAACCTGTTTTTAATTTTCCTTCCACTCATTCTCCCAAGCACAAATATTTAAAATGAAAAATATCAGACTTATCGGGTAAAAGCAAAAAAAAAAGAAGTTGATTAAGGATGATGAAGCTGTAGCCTCAATATACAACATACAAAGATATGCTACTTTCCACAACAAATGTGCATTTTATGGCATCCTGAACCTCTAATGAAGTCTTTTAAGCAAAAATCATTTATAAGTGCATTTATGCCTAAATAACGACCTTTTACAATTGCATGTAAGTTCCTCAATTGAATAAACTTAATTGTCTAATTTTTTCATACACATTATTTAAGTTGCAGATTTTTATTTTATTTTTTTTAACATTTTTTTTAACATTTAATTCTATTTACATGTTTCAAATGCACTTAGTATTTTTCCATGAAGTGTGTTTTGGAGTATTCACTCTAATTCTAAGTACTTTTTAATATTCCCTCCACTTCACTTTCTTCTACACTCTATAAATGTGTTTAAATAAATTCTTACATCCCAAATGTAAAATATTTAAATCCAGCATTTACTAAACATAACATTTAATTCAGCAAGATGAATGAGTACATGTAGGGTAGAAGACACATTATTTCAAAAAGTACTTAGAAAACAAATACACCCCAGAGACATTATGTGACACATAGGCTAATATTTTTGTGATTTAATAATTAAATAGACACCTTTTTTTTTCCTAAGTGTTTGATGTTGGGCGTCCTTACAATGGTGGAAAACACCATGACATTTATTACAATAGCCTTGAAATTACTAGACTGAGTCAATGACACACTCGCACTGTGTATTTGCTTTATTTGTTTACAAATTTGAACATATTTGACATTAATACAATGGAATGCTTTCTGTGTTAATTTCACACCCTGCGCTACACAAATGAGCTGCAGCTCTCTGTAGTTAAAAGTTAGAGGAGGTCCTGTGTGCTGATACCAAAATAAAAGAAGTGTGACTACTGCTTTAAAACTACACACACACGCTCAAAGTAATGTGACGGTAGTGCTGTGTAAACACACACAGGTAAATATGGGTCTTAAGTCAGTTGTATAATTTGTAGTCACTTGGATAACAAGTTCCAAGATGACAAGTCATTCACACCTGCTGATGACATACCTCAGGTGTCATTACTGTTTCTTCCCTTAAAGACCTGCTGCACATATGATACTCTCCCACTGTAGTAATAAATAGATATGACCTCAGTAAACGGATCACTCATGAGCCCTCTTTGATTTGGTCACTGTTTCCGTCAGACCCAGGAGAGTAGCAGCAGTTCCCACATCCACTGACCTTGGAGTCTCTTTAGAGCCCTTTCCAAACCCACTACTCAAGGTTGCATCCAATCTGTCTGTAGTTTTCTACATTAGCAAACCTCCGCCCCCCCCTTCAACGTGGAGCCCCTCTTGAAAACTAACACCTGAGCGTAAGGGCCGTGGTGAGAGGTGGCATGGGAGTTCGGGTTGAGGTGGGTCAGATAGAGCGATCAAAAACAAAACGATAGGATAAAAAATATGATTTTACCTCCCCCATAATCCCGGGCTTCCAAGAATGACCTTTGATCTCGCAGCATGTGTGGTATGCTGAGCCGCCTGCTCGTGCTGCATGCCGCTCTGATCCTGGGAAGCAATCACCGAGCGCACCGCTATCAGAAAGGCTGCTGGGGGAAACACTCTAAGCCCGAGTCTGGAGGTGAGCGCCAAGCAAAAAGCAAATGTGCAGGGATGGAAAAAATAACCGAGTGCAGCCAACCACATAGAAAGCCTGATGGGCCAGAGCACTGCATGATAAAGGTAAAGTGGATACTGTATCTACAACACAGCCTGAGGCTGAGTGTGATTCAACAGCAAACAAAAATGGAATGATCTTAACTGGTAAATTGCTGGCTAAAAGAAAAGATTTCCCCACTTATTTAATTTAAGAACTGTATTAATATAATAGTTTGTATAAATAAAATTACAATATTGAGTATGATTTTTTTTTTTTTTAACTTGGAAAACAAATTCCTTTTCGGCTTATAATGACTGCTGCAACTCAAATAGCTTCAAAATCTCCTCTTTTTAAATATACATTTCTGACTCAATTAACACTGAGATATTTTTCATCAGTGTTTTGCGTCTTTTCAAAGGTGTCAAGTCCAACCAGCAAATCTGAAATCACTGCTTTACAAGCTCCATTTGAATGCCTTAGGCATAGCAAATTCTCTGCATGTGCGTTTATTTGATTGTTTAAGAGCGATTTCCGGAAACCAAGTTTTGGACGGGGCAGGAGCTGCCTTGTAACAATTATGGGGTTAAATGGCAGTTGGCCACACAGGAGGGCATTTGCCTGCTGGCAGCCTCTTCCTGCTATGGATGGGTCAGAGGTCATAGACTTTTCAGGAAAAGTCCATTTCTCAAGCACCCTGAAACAGGTGGAGGCCCAGACAACCCTGTTTACTCAAACAGCAAAAGGAAAACTGGAGAAAATGGAGAGATTCAACCAATGTATGAACTCAGGGAGAAGAAATGTACTTTTGGTCATGTGTATGCTGCATTGTGGCTGACGCAGGATTCATTAATATCTTTATTAAAAACTCAGTGAGCTCAGAAACTAGTCATGTCTTTTCGAGGCTCGCTAAAGAAGCTGTTTCATCTGTGTTCGTACTTTAGAGCAACTCTGACAGGATGAGAAGTGTGAAAATGGAGATTTAATTGTGAGGATTCAAGGAGCAGAACTGGTGCTACAATAAGTGTGGCAGCCTGTGACAGTTTCAAAAAATATAATAATGGCACTTGTGTTTTTACAACTGCATCTCTTGATCTTCAATCAGTGGGAAAGGGTTAATACACTGAATTAAAAGAAAAAAAGGGCAAAAGGCAACTCGGCCGAACTCGACCCCTCAGTGCTCTCACTATTTGGATTGGTTAAATCGCTGGGACCTGGAGCTGAACCCATCAGGAAGGGCTTAAGTGTTTAGGATTAGGGATCTAAAAGGCATTTGGAGGCCCTGAATCAAACCCGCAGGACCGGGGCGGAGGACAGCCCTGGTGTTTGGCCTGCGCTGTAATCAAACAGGGGGAGGTAGGACCTTAGCACACCTGCAGGAAGGGCCCACAGCAAAGAAAAAGGTCCCGGTGAGAAGGGCAGGCGAAGTAGCGAGGCTTTTTTCTGTGGCTGCAGAGTGACAACAGCTGGGGTGTTGTACGGTGGTGTGGCCCAAGGGCAAGGTCAGCCCGGCAGACCGAGGGGGGAACAGCAGGAGGATTGTTTTCACTCGGCTAGTGAAAACAGCAACCGTGAAGATCCTGAATGTGCCAGCTGTGGTTGTGGATTTCTAGTCCACAGCCTGACCCCATATTAACACTATGATGGGAAGCTGGATTGCTAATGACCAGTGGCCTCTGGCCTCACCTGAGCTCCTCCCACGCAGCAGCAGCAGCTAGATGTCTGGACACACAGTGAGTGCACGTAAGGAAATCCAATCAGGAGGAATTCTTAAATTAGACGCCTTTTAAATGTTTATTACTTTCAATTTAATAATCCATGTTCTCTAACTAGAAACCGACACAAACTACCAGAATAATAATGAGATTAAAAAAAAAAATTTTTACATTTTAAAAATTCAGGTAAAAAAAAAAAAAGTGATTTAATTTATACGGCATGTCTGGGATAGGTTGGTGTATGGTTGCAGCACACAGACGGTCAACCTGAATCCATCCATGAAAGCGTCAGGATTCACACATGTCCTCGGGCTTAATTGGGCTGGACAGTTAACATCAAAGAAGCTGGGCTTTATATGTAATCTGTTCGCTCCTCTGCCACATTCTCGTGCCGGCACTTTTTTTTTTTTTTTATATGTTCAAACGTTGTAATGAAGGTCATTCTCCATCAATTCACTTTGATCTAAAAATGACAAAAAATTTAGCATTTTAATAAAAATTCCCTCATTCCCTCTTTCACCGCTCAGTTTTGCCGTCGTCTTGCACCCTCTTCTCCTCACTTTCTCATTCCCTCTCGCTCTGCCTCCTCGTCTTTATTTTTCCTCTTTCGTTGTGTGTGTGTGTGAAAACAACTCGGCTTATATAAGGCAGGTAAATGAGACTGAAAAAAAAAAAAGATGACAATAAAAATACACCCTGTCTCATAATCGAGCCTCAGACATGCCCTAACACCTGCAATAGCTTTATAATTAAGCCGTGTGAAAGTACCTTGCTTTATAATGATTAGTTACTTTTATAGGCAGTACAGAGTCAATTATGTGTAAACTATAAAACATTTTTTTGTGGCAATAAAATTCCTCTCTGTGGAAATTCCCTCATAGCAGACTAAAGATTATCATTTAGCCTCTTAAATTGAAGGGAGGTTTGTTGACTTTGTTTATTGCCACGCCAATCTGAATCGGTGGAAAAATGACTGTAACAGTCCGCTGGAATTCTCCTATAAAAGACAAAAAAAACACAGATTTGCTTTGAAAGAAAGTTGCACACCATGGCACGCTCAGACACCATCTTTTGCAGCTGTGTGTTTCTATCGGTCGGTTATAATGAGAAATCAACTGTCTTGCAGATCAGCTGCTGAAATGCTGTAACGAGCCGTGAGTGCTAATACTTGAGGATCAGTTGCACTGGATGAGGCGGCTTTATCCAGTTATTAGGGTAATGTAATGGAGTCTCCTAATCCAAACCCACCAAACCCTTCCACCGTAGGGGGCACAATAGTGAGGCAACACGTTATTCCGGCACAAAGCTGACTTCCCCGCTAATATAGCAGGACACTGCGGCTCACGGCCTGTTCAAACAAGTCCTTCACAGTATCTCCCATAAAATGATTTTCTCCCTTCTTTCTCTCGCGCTCTCTCCCCCTTTCCTGGGCTAACTCGCTCCCCTCCAACAAACGCTCTGCTGGCAAGGCATATTCTACGCTCTTTAATGCCAAATTAAACCCCAACTCTTTTATTTTAAATGAGAAAAGGCAAAAGAGAGTGCTGACAATCTTGATTAGGCCAAAGAGAAGGAGGGGAGAGAAGAGGAGCAAAAATTAAACGGTATTAAAAAATATAGAACATTACATTAATGCCGTCCGGCACAATTGGTGCTAATTGGCAGATAATCCAGGAGCTCTGGGCTGCCTAATGCTGGGCTGAGTATAGGAACAAGCTGGGCCTCTTGTCCTCTCCCACCACAGAGTCCTACAAGCCATGGGATGGGGTCAGAGCGTGGTGGAGGAGGAGGGATTAGCACTGGCATTGTTGGCTCTTTCCACTGGAACATGACCTTGACGAGAGTTTAGTTCGCCCCCCTTCTTCCCAATATTCCAGCAACATGAACTTTAATAGGAGCATAATGGCCAGTTATAGACTGCCAAGAGAAACACATGAAACACAGAGACACCCCAAATAAAACCTGACATTCCAACACCTTTGAATCTGAACCCACTTAGGAAAGCCCCCTCATACTATATTTACACAACCCCACACTATAACGAGCGTCTCAAATTAGGATTATGTATGGATTCTAAAAGAGTAAAAGGGCATGCATAATTTATGCACAAACACAAGATGATAAAAAACAGAATTTGGTCAAAATTGAATGAAAACAGTTTATCCTGGATGCTGCAAGTATTAGATCAACAGTTTTAATACCACGCTGGGCTCTGAAACAGCTGCTCCGTCTATAACAATAAAGTTAAAGTGTGCCAAAATGAGAGTGGTGATCCAAAGTGCTGTGGGAAAGCCAGTAAATGTTATGTGTTTTGAAAATGGTTCCGATAATCTTTATCCTAATCCCTTAATTGGGAGTCAATGTGGGTCTCTGGTGAACATACAAAGCCGCTGGCTGGAGGAAAATCAGGACAGAGAAAAGCTCTTAAAGGGGACCATCTACACCTGGGCGATGAGCGTGCTTTTCACTACTCCGAGGAGGCTTTCAAGCAAGTCCTTGGCTGTGAAAGTTCCCATGTTAAAAGCACTACCTATTAAGGTACATCCGAAAGAGATGTATTTCTGCAGTGTTTGAAGATTTCCCATTTGCATGAAAAAAAAGTTCCCCTGTAAAACTGTAACTTGTGAACTGATCAAAAGCCAGAGGCCGTTGTCGAGTTGAATGGCTTTCCCCCTTTGACACGAAAGAGGCTCTCTTGAGGCGCCTTCACGGCGGTGGCCTTGGAGGTTAGGAAAATGTAGCCCCTCAGACCATACGGGACTATTCTCTGGAGTCTGGACAACACTTGAGTCTGCAGCAGAAGAAAAGAGCCGGTTTGCCGCTGTGGATCAGTACTTCAACAGGCCTCACTAACATTCCATAAGAGGGCTTTTACTATTCCTATGCCCGGCCTTTCATGTTGAGAGACGTGTGTGTATGACTGTGTGTTTGTGTGCCTACGTACGCATGTCTATGTGTGCTTATAGCTGTGCTGTTATTAACATGCTAATATTATTGCAAATATACAAAAAAAAAACTTGTTTTAACGATAAACTATAAAAGTGATCATGTAAAAAAAAATTTTTTCCTAAAGGTTCTGAAATATGCACAAAATAAAATGTCTTTAAAAGGGCAGGCCACATCCACACTTACGCACACGCACACACACACACACACACATCTGTGGTTGAATGTATTTGGGTGCAATCCTCTCTTACAAACATCTTCAAAGTGGAAAGTAGAGTGATAGTAAGCTAGAGCATCTGGACCATTTGTTATTGTTTCCAGGTCTACTGAATGTGTTTAGACTAGATGCTTTGCTTGAGAGGAGAGCTGCAGAGCTGTGTAACGACCGAGCGAAGGCCTCACACCAATAAAGTGTCCGCCGAGCAGCGAACGCGGCGCTCCAGATTGATGAGCGCGTGAAGCTCAGTGATTGCCAGGCCAGTCCGGCCTCAACGCAGAGATCATTTCTACTTCCCACCATCTTTCTCCCACTCTGTGACTCAGCTGGTTTCACTTAGAGAACACGGAGAGAGCGGGTCACAGGGTCATACCATGACCTCATCAAATTAGCCCCAACTGAGTGAGGTGTTTAGCACGAGTTAAAACAAGTAATCTGAAGGGCATTAAATGCAAATGCGACGACCATATGCCCACTTCAAACACGATAGCTCCTATCCAGCCACGTCTCTCTCCCCCCCCATGCCCTCTCACATACACACAGCAGAGCCATTCACATGTCTCACTGAGTGGGGGGCTGTTAAGATGACAATGGGGTTCTGTCATGCCGACCAGGTGCAAAACATTTCAACTGCTGGCCAAGCTCTGGCCTGTTAGATATCTGTTAAAAAGAACATTTGCAACGAAGAGCCTGCAACTGAATTACCCTTTGAAAGAAGATATCGCTCACATGTATGTATTATCTGCATCGATATCACATTTCATCCCGGCCGTACACTTGGAATATGGAAATAAAGGCAGAGATGCTTACAAAGGTTATACAGCAGTTCAGGGAGAAGTGGGGGAAAAAAAAGAGGAGCCAAAACAGCAGGGTAATACTTCTGCTGTGCTTCATAAACGCTACACCATGTGCCCCTGTTAGCAGGAGTGAGGGCCTGGTCAGGCTGTGGAGATTATGGGCAAAGACTGATTTTGCCCCCTCGGGCGGTGGCCAGGCTGGGAACATGTGGCAGCTCATATGTGCTAATAAGCACCTGTGGAGAAGGAGGAGAGGGAGCTGAAAACCCCCGCCGGGCTTTGCAGCCGTGCCACCTGCACAGACCTCCACTGTGCCTCTGACTCAGTGAGGCTGGGAAATCTGATGAACATAACTACCACTGAGACACAGCAAAGGAAAACTGCAAAGTAAGACATCTTTAGTGCTTGTTTTGTGCCTGAGATCACGCAAGCAAACACAGACGTTTGGGCAGTGCTGTACTTTTGTTTTTGACTTTCTACAGATGGCATTATTTTCTTTGATTTCCTTCCTGTTTATCCCTACAAGATCTTTCCTTGTTTGGCGCAAAACAAACTCGTTGCTGCAGGAAATGCAAAATCCATCTCTTCCTGTGCA
>VOQK01043369.1:22613-49328 GCA_015052645.1 Benitochromis conjunctus | reverse complement strand
GAAATGAGTGAACTAGCATGCCTGCCTCACTGTAATTCTTAATGGGAAGTCTGCACATTTTCACATACCTTTTCTGACAAATTCAATTGTAGTTTCCTAAAATAGGAACATTATATTTCATACATAATTACCACACACACTGTACAAAGCGCTATAAACTCTTAGGTGGCGTGTGTATGTGTAAATCTCTGTTTATATTAAAAGGATAAAAAAGCTATTTTCAGCTGTTTAGTTATTCACAAGGAATCACCACAGCGGGTAGGTCTGCATGTGTGATTTGGCAGATTTCTTTACATTGGATGCCCTTCATAACGCAGCCCCAAAGGGATCTGTGTCTCTTCCTAGCACTGAAGTGGGGAATTATATTGCAGGGATAAGGTAAATGATATATATATATGGATTTGTCCACACAGTACATTTTTGGCATGCTGGAAGATATGTTTCCTAACATTTATGAAAAGCTCTGTATCTGTGAGAAAACAATGTAAAACCAAGTAATACAAGCTAAGTCAAGTTATGCTCCTGTCACAGGGTACTGGGGAGAAAACATGCCAGGGGGCATAAGGTATTTTAAAATAAATAAATAAATATAAAAGAATAAATTGGTTTGCCTCCTCTTGGTTTGCGCAGCCTGAAGGAATGGGTCAAAATGAACTTCATCTTGGACAACACCTTCCACGATGAGTCCTCATTGCCTCTGGCTCATCCCCATGAGTCTGACCAGGGAGAAATCAAAGACATCATATGTGCTACTGGAGTGTAGAAGTATGTCTTGCAATAAAATCCACAATAAAATGAAAAGGTGCCGATCACAATTTCTAAGGGCAATGTTCTCTTTTTCTTCACTTGGACCATTTATATGTAAGAATTCTAAAAGATTTTAGACACTTTAGACACACATCTGAATGTAAGTTTAGTGGCGTGCAGTTAATTGATATGTAGCCTGTCAACCTAGTCACTGAGTTTGTCTGCATTATTGCTAATAGTTGGATTTTGCCTTTTTTTGCCCTCATGCAGTGCAAATGTCACAGATGTTTTGCAAATGTTGTGCTTGTGTCATCTTCATTGCTACCCAGTTGCTGTACAGCATACAGCAGGGAGCACGAGCATTTGTCAGAGTCATCAGAGTTAGATCAACTTCCCTCCCAGCTTGGGAGATCACTCATGTTGACTTGTCATGACTATTTTAGTCGGAGCTCCAGTCTTCTAACTCCTGCACAATTCATAACCTTTATGCAGATTTCGTATCATTAAAGTTTGTTTTTCCTCCTTTTTTCCCCCCCTTTAGTTTTCTCACTTAGTTCTCAGGCTGTTGTTTCAGATAAGGCTCTTTGATGCCTGAGCATACAGTAATGTTTTAGACCTTGTAGTGTGTCCAGTTTTAGAGAATGTCATTTCCTGTTTTAACAGAACAGTGTCTCTGTGCAGAAATCAGTTTTTAGTTCTCCAGGGTTTTTTAACTTTTCATGTTGCAATAATACTGGCACATGCTGAAGATCTATCTGTCTGTCCAGACAGATGTCCATCTATCTGTTTATAAGATGAGACAATAAAACCAATTATTGTTTAACTATAAACAATGCAGTGTTACTCTATGGAGCTTGAGCATAAAAAGCCACCATTTACCACTGATTACCACCGTTTTGTTTATAGAAACAAAGCTTTGGGGCTATAGACTAACTAAGAATACCAGCTGTAAGTGCTGATGCAGGGCTTTTTCTTAGATTATGAGTGACCTGTATTTTTAATATTATGAAAAAGTCTTAAAAAGTTGGGCTAAAACTGGTTTACTTGTAAATAGATTTGCACTTTTCCTGATGTATTTGTTTGTACAGAAAATAAAATAATATTGTTTTACAGCCTTGAACCAGTGGACCATAAAATTTCAAGCGTATATCACTGAACATTTGGAAGGTTTTATTGGCTTCTGTGTCCTTTTCTAAATAAATCTAAACTTTAATATTCTGGGGGGAAAATAGACTTCCATCCATCCACTCAGCCAGCCATCCATCCTTCCAACTATATTCAAGGAAAATCACAATACTAACTACCTTTGGTGAAATAATTGTACTCATTTTGATGACTGGAATAACATTATGTCTCAGCTTACATCTATTCCCAGTCAACTGCATCTCTGATCTAATATTTACATTAGTACAGAATGTAATGTCAGAGTTGGCGCTTGTAAAATTCCTCTGCTTTGCATCAGAGCTGAATACTTGAGTGTCTTTTTCCTGATGGAATGCAAAAATCTGGGCTGTTTCTGTCCCCGATCACCAGCCACGGTCAGAGGTCTATTATCATGTCAAGCACAGCTTCTCCAGAGGGGGTGGGCAGGTGGTGGTTCAGACAGTTTACATGCACCCCTCTGTCATTTTGAATGCCTCTCGCTCGCTCCTTTCCATCTCTGTCTCTCCCGAGTTTTGAGCACATAGGCGCTCGGCGATGATGGGTTTCTCAGATGGAATTAAAATGTCTCGTCCCACAGCTGTCACCCATGCAAATTGCATTGTCTACAGATTCTATCACAGAGAACAGCCAGCAATCTGTTTTCTTTGACGCCTTCCTTCTTTTCATTTTTATTTTGTCCTGATGTCATTATCGTGGCACTTCTGCTTCTCTCGTTAACGCTTCAGTAATATTTTAATCTTTCTTGCATTCTCTCTTTATTTTGCTGCAGGTTTACCGCCACTCCTACATGGCCTCCTACAGCATCTACAACATTCACACTCGGTAAGTATTCCTCAGCTGTTACTGAGGGGCAACCTTTTTGGTAGAAACACCTGTCATTAGTGGAAAAATATCCAAGACTCACAGGGGTTGACAAATTTGTAGAACACAGACATTTTTATAAAAGCTATGTACAATGAATAGAGTACTTTGGGATCAATTTACATGTTGTGACACGCTTGAAACAAACTGTGTTTCTTAGATTGTTTGTTCCAGATGTTAGCTGACTGAGATTAATAAACAAGCAGACCAAGCTGCATTCTAAGGGCCCCACATGTTCAGGGGCACCTGGCTGCTTCCTCTTGCGCTGTACTGGAGTTTATTTGCATGATTCTAAATGATCTGTGTTTATATTATACTGGGCCGTAGTGCAGACCCAAAGTTTATCCAGTGGGGAGAGGGACACACCAGAGAGCCACTTCTGGGACATCACACAGAGCGGCGCATCTGGTGGAATCGCAATAATTGAGCTCATGCAATCAGCTCCGGCGGAGCTGGAACACAATGGAGCCATGTCCAATGCATTTCAGGGGTTACAGTTGTTTTAGCTAGTCCAACAGGGTATACACAATACTAGACAGGTGCTTTCAGTATCGTGCCTGACAGGGTATTGTTCACCTAGAATACATTTATTTTGTTGAATAATTAGTTGAGCAGAAATTCAAATCCATTGGATAATGGAAAGGCGTACGCTGCCATTGCCAGTGTCCTCACTGCATAAGCTTTCCTCCCATGTGCTATCAGCTTGTTATGAAGAAAATATGGAGAAGAATAGAAACAGGTCATGATCTGAAGCATACCACATCACCTCTCACATATGGTGGAGGTAATGTTATGTTGTATGGCTGGCATACAAGTGCTGGTGGAACTGCATCACTGGTGTTTATTGTTGATATGAGTGCTGATAGAGGCAGTAGAATAAATTCTGAAGTGTATGTGGCTGTACTCGCTGTCCAGATTCAGCCAAATGTTGCAAAACTGCAGAAAACTTCACAGTGCAAATAGATACTACTACTACCGCTACCACTAATACTACTATTACTACCTGTTTAGATGTACAAGTTAATGTTAATAATTATAATAATAGTTATTATGATTATTGTTGATTTGAACTAAACACAAGGTCAATATCATCTTTGCTATATTTTCGCACTTAAGCAAAAGACAGATCTTATAGATATATTGTATTCAGAGCAAAGGGGTAAACCACCTTTATGGTTTATACACTTCACTGACACAACAACTGCAGGAATACATGTACAATTAAACAGATTAAGGGCAAAAAGTACAAGAACTGTATCAATTGTAGTCAATTAGAGGAAACAAGACATTCAAAGGAAAGTAGTAACTTGACTACCTCAAGTACAGACTGGGAATATTTTTTATATATCCCCAGAGCTCTCACTAGCTTGCGCAGACTATTGATTAAAAGTGCAATCTGTGTTTTCATGATGAAACTTTACCATTCAAAATTTGATGTTCAGTCAAAATAAAGTTTGAAGATCAGCCTGCAGTCTGTGGCATCCTGCTGCTTTCAGACTGATTTTCCAAACATCCTGCACAAAGTCTTTATCCAAAGTAACCGTCCAGGACATGCTCGTATGACTTCCTGCCAGCTTCAAGGCACAGTCATGCGCTGGATTCTGACTACTAATCAGAGAGAGATTAAAACTTTATACAGCTGATTGGATTATCCTTTTCAAACACAAGTGTTATTTTAGAAAGCTGTGCCATTTTGGGGCATTGCTCTGGCATTTCATTTTAATCTCTTTCATGTCTGTGCTGATATCAGGCAAATGGGTCTATGGCCAACTTGGGCTTATTTCAAAGTGCATGTCATTGTCAGCTAAAGCGAGAAACAAACTGATACAAAGCATGTGCTATATAAAAAAAAAAAAAAGGATGCTGCCCTAAAAAGCGTTTTTGCACATTTGTTTTATTTTTTAACCTCTGACTTTAGAAGCATTGGCCCACTGCTGCCATTTGATAAGGTCACAACTGTTGCACACGTAACTCAACCAATGGCTAAAGCAGAGACGCAAACTTGATTAAAATGCACTGTTGCGCATCATTTCTGTTGCATGTAATTTGACTAGAGGTGGGCAGAGTTGAGGCTCAGATTTTTTAGAAAGGGTTTAGCAGCATCAGTCCTTACCATCTCACTGACATAAGGCTGTCTTTCACTCCAATTTGTAATTTGGTCCATTTGGTGTTTCAAAATTATTACAGACATCGCTTGTCTTGAACACATGACTCCAAGGCTTTTCTATCCATTCTAACAGGTGATAAACCATAACTTTATCACAACCTGCCAGAGGCAACAACCTACTGGCAATTTATATGGAAGTGATAACTGTTAATGGTCTAATAATATTCAAATTGGGTGCCTAGGAGCCCGACAATATTCACTTTGGCTTTACAGGTTTGCTGTTATTACTCATTGTTTTTGCATTGTATCCCCCCTCCCATCCACACACACACACACACACACACACACACACACATACACATACACACACAAAAGTGGTCTATTGAATTGTACATTTCCATAATTTTCATCTAAAAAAGTAGCCTAGCCATCAGATGACTGAGTATTATCTTCTGTTTACTTTCCTTTCTTTATTTTAGGGAGGTTTGGGAGCTGGACCCTCCTGAGGTGGTTAACTCAGTTCTCCAGTATGCTGCCTGGGGGGTGCAAGGCCAACAGCTGGTGAGGACACACAGAGAATCATTTCACACCAAAAACCTTTTTTCAGTTTGCACTGCTTTCACTACACTGGGTTGGATGCCATTTCTTTTAAACACTTAGATTCAACACGTATCAAACACAGGTAGACTACAATAAAAAAGATATTTTAAATTTATTTCTAACATTTACAAGGTTATGCAACTTTTGCGCATCCCTGTTGTTTCAAGGATACGTACGATTTACTCCATTTAAAATATTTTTCATTTATTTTTTAACATAAGTATCAAATCACATGCATGAGACATAAACACAGATACGATTTTTATTTATCTATTATTATAATTCTTTTGTTACTCAGTTAAATCAGTGTAGACACAAAATCGCTGGTTTCTCTTTGCTTTTGCCAGCACATTTGTTGCTGAGTCCAACAGTGCTTATCTGGCATCCAGTAAACAGCCAATTCACAATTTGTACAGAAAAATAAAACGGTGCTTTTTGAAGGATCAGCGGCTGTGGAACCCACAAATTAGGAATTTATCTTCAGCTCCAGGCATGTGGATGACATTGTGTCACATGACTTTCCAGAATGCTGAAAGCTGTCTTTGTTTGCGTCCTGTTGCCGTCGATGTCGTCCTGGTATTTGTAATTCACAATGTCCTACTTAACGTGCCCAGGTTCACATTTTTGAGGGGACCCTAATTAAATGCTAATTTTCTTCCATCATACTTTTTTATGTATCTGTATAGGACAGATGGGAAGGCTGTTTTGTTGACAGCTAAAAGGCTTAAAAAGCATAGTAGAGCTGCAGTGTCCATATTTGCAAATTTGAGCGTGGAATATTTGAGCATAAATCAAACACGACTCCATTAGGAAGTCATTATGGTGATAAGGAGGTGAGGTAGACAGATGTGAAGGTTTTCTAGCTCTCGAGTGGCAAGCACAGCATCATTAGCCAGAAGAGCATCTTTGGAAACAATGACATGCCGTGTATTTCGCTGTTACAGGCTGTAAGTGAGCTTCACAGTAATTCTTTGGGAATTTGTGTTTTCTCATTAGGAAGATGTCTGAGAGTTATGACTAGAATATGCATTAGTGTTGTCCATTCATCACCGTAGAGTCTTAAAGAATGGATTGGACATGCACAGTGACACTAACTAACAAGATAATGACTTTTCACAGTTTACAAAGTTGTAATTAAGCGTCATTTGAGCTGCTTTCTGAATTTTAATTGTAACACACTTTTTAACACGACGGCTAAGCTTCCCAGTAATTCTTAGATAATGTTGGCAACTTCCACCAAATCAAAGTGTACTTATTTTAGTAAAGAATGTGAGCTTAACAATTCTCAAATTTAAAAAGAATTGAAGAATTTTAATGAGTGCCTACTCTGTTATTATGGAACTGGAAATTAGTTCATATTTAAAGTATGAATGGACCAAAATCCAATTTTAGAAAACTGTCAAAAACCCTTTTTTAAAATAATATTTATTAGGCCTGAACATCTGTAAGAAGTTAGAATTGAATCAAGGATAACATTCATACATTGCATGAGGAATATAAGTTTGGTATGTCAATCAAAAAATAATAATCTGCTGTGTTATTTTGTAAAACGGCTAATTTGAAAATGTATGGAAAACAACAATTATATTTTACCATTTAAAATAACAATTCAATTAAAGAGCGTGGACATACTAATAATTTAATAATAACAAGAATATAACAATCACTGGTAGTTACCAATACTGTTCAGGAAGCTGTGGGATAAGCCTTACATTGGGTATTGGTCTAATAAATTTGGTAAGCAGTGTACCTTAGCAAGTTCTCTCTCTCTCTTTTTTTGCCATAATTTGTAGCTACAAAACAGATTTTTACTTTTAAACATATCCTGTAGAAATATTTGGACAGCTAGCCGTAACAAAACATGATGTAGTTTTTTTTTGTACAAATATGCCCAAATTAAGTTATGATGATGATAAAGGAATACCAGATAAGATAGTCATGCTAAACGCTAACTGGTGTGGCTAGCAGAGTAAAAGATTTGTAATATGTTTGATTTATATATTCAAATTTCAGCTAATAAAGATATTAAACATTGGCAAAATACATTTCTTTTGTAGTACCTTGTATTGTTACAAAGCCTACTGCATACATATAACCTATCTTGTTTATTGAGCCTATGTAAAGTAGGATACTCACAGGGAATTTGGGAAGCCTGGGGCGACAAAAATCTACATAGACCGTCCCTGTTTTACACAGCATGGTTGTTGTAAAGTAGTACAACCTTTAAATGACAAGACCTTTAAATTTCCTCACACATACATGTAAATTGTGTTATACATTATAAACCCCAATCCATAATGTCACCTTCCAGTCTTATTATTTAGAGCCGTCCTCATTTTCATTAACCAACAATGTCAGGTATTGAAAATTATTTCAGGTAGTGAAAATGTTTATATAGTTTCTAGGACGATGGGGAAGTATGAGATTGTGTGTAGCATGTTAATTGTTAAAGCACTGTGAATTTCACATCGCATTCCTACTTTAAAGTCCCAAAGAAATTGGAAGGGATTGCATTCAATTCAGCACACGAATTTGCAAGTCAACCATTTTACTGCTTTACTTAAATGCATGCCATCTTCAGTTAGTAGAGGAAATTGTTGTGGTTGTTACATGAAAAACCCAAAAAAGAAATGGTATTGTTTAGATTATTTGAAACTGTTTTCCTTTTTTTTTTTGTTATTGCTGACATCTCTAATACACTTCAAACCTCTATAATTTAATCCAACCTGCAGCAATAAAACCTCAAATGGCTGATAATCTTCACTTCACAATCATAATAATAAGCCTTCACATTTTAGAGAACATCCTTTTCAGAGCATTTGAAGTGGGTCTAGCGTTAAATTGCAATTTCTCTGAACCCTTTAACACATGCTGCATAGACTGCCTACTGGACAGATGTTATCTGGATGTCTTCCAGCCAGATGGCAGAAGGCTCTGCTGACTGTGAGGCTTTGTCAGTGCATGGAGAGGCCCCTTGCTAATGAATTTTTATGTAAAATCATATAAAGCAACAGACTTTTGGCTTTTGGGAAGGTCTGAAGAGAGATACTTCTTTGATCTGAGATGATGATTTTTTTTGTTCTGGACAGCTATGCACATGGAAATCCTAAGAAATCCACAATGTTTGGTGCTTAAACCCCCCGCCAAGTAAATTTTACTACTTAAACCTTCCCAAGCAGTTTTCAGTGGCTTAATGGAAGCAGGTGCCAAAAAACAAAACCAGGTAGATTTAAGTCCCTAATCCTAAACTTCTTGTTTCTAACAAGTGAAACGAGTTCTGAACTCTTCCAAATAGGACACAGACCACAGTCTCCTAGTATTTAAAAGACCACCATTATCTCTGGGCATACAACATTTTCAGAGACGGTGCAACATTTGGTGAGACTCCTATGGTCTTCGAATGCCCCATGAGCTTCTTCTGATTGAACATACTCATAAAGTTCCTATAAATCAAAAGACCAAACTCCCAGAAAGGCTCCTTTTAAGACAAAGGAGCGGTAGCTCATACTATCTCAATGTTCCTACCCTTTCTCTAAGGGTGAGCCCAAGAACCCCACTGGGCAAACTAATTTTGGCCTCCATTCGTGTACTTAACCACTCCAATGGAACAGTCTTTTCAGGCATGCACACCTCTCCTGGATTGGAGAAACCATTGATGCTTTTGAGCTACTAGAGATGGAAGGGCAGCTTACTCGTGAGGATCTTTAGGGTGGGACTTGATCCACCAAGCCAAGCTAAACACCTTTGAAAAAGGTAGCACGATACTGCCAGCCTCTCCCATCATCCACATGGATGGGCATTGTGGTCAGGTGTAGTATTAGCCAGGTGGCAGACAAAAACAGGAAATTGGGTTTGCCAGCCTTTGGCTTTGTAGACTGGTCCTTAAGTTTTCATTCGTATTAGTGGAATACAATGACAGATGTCTTTGCGTCTATGGATACAATACAAACAGAAACTAAATCGCTAGTGCTTTTATTAGTGCCAATTTAACAAATGGCCAAGCTTAAGTTGTAGCCCAGATCTAACTCATTGAATCGACCTGTCATGTCCTGCCAAAAATAAATAAATAAATAAATAAATAGAAATAAAAAGAGTTAGGGAACTCTAGTGCCAATTTAGCATGACAATCTCTAAAAAAAAAAAAAAAAGTAAGACATGGGCCCAATTCCAATGTTGACACTCACAGACTTGGGGACTTTGAGAAATCCTCCTGATTTTCTGAAGGCAAATCTTTGAACTTTAACATCCCAGAGGTAGATTTTGTGAATATTAAGTTACCTGTTGAGCTGTTAAAGAGTAAGAGCTTACTTACACAAATAAAGTACACACAACATTAGCATTAATCACTTGGCTTACCAACACTGGCTCGCACTTTTAATCCTAAAAGAATTGCTTGGATGCTGAGCAGATACTGTGCACATTTAGTGTAACTGTTAATCTAGTGCATGTGTGCTACAGCCCAAACTCTGGCACATGCTTAATAACTTTTAGAGTCATGCACCAATTTTTCTCTGGCAGCATTTCCTTATATCTTACTCTATCATATTAAGTTGGGCCTGTGTGTGCTTTGTCTCTGTAGATCTACATATTTGAAAACAACATCTATTATCAGTCGGATGTCAAGAGTAACTCCCTTAGGCTAACATCCTCGGGAAAAGACGGGGTCATCTTCAATGGAATTGCTGACTGGCTCTATGAAGGTACCTATAAGTTTGCTCTAAACATTTTCTCTCAATCTGAGAGCAAGACTAGCAAAATCGGGTAGAGTCTACCCTTGCCTGGGTGTTGCTTGAAGAAATCAGGCAAGAAAATGCCAATTACAGACAAACCTTTATGCATGTAATGACTTGTTGAGAAACTGCTTTGTGACAGTGAGCTTTAAATATTGTGAAGTTGGAAATGATAAACTATGTGTTTGTTTAATTTCAAAACATTGACACACTGTCTCATTAAACTGAAAATACTCGTGTTTAGAAATGTTACCATTATTATATATTCATAACGTTTGTTCTGGTGCTCATATCTCCCCAGTGGGTGTGAGGAGTCATTTTATGTGCTTTAAGCAAACACGCACTGCATACACTTAGCCACTTTGCCCCTATCTCTCAGGAGAAAAGAAGCTTATGTAAATCTTTTTTTTTTTAATTTAAAAAGGAAAGCAACCTCAGTAACTGCTGTTTTCTTGTTTTTCTCTCGTATTCTTAATTATGTTTGTGTAATAAAGTAATTTAGTTATCGGCGATTCTTGAACCCAGATTAACACCTAATTTAACACACGTTCGTCTATCACCCCTTTTTTCCACTTATATGTTTGGTTTTGTGTTAGTTCTTCACACACAAGAGTTTCCTGTTACACTAAACTGAGCCCATTTACAGTACAATTACTGACTTTACTAATGTTAGTTGATGCTTTTGATGTCTTCACATTGTGACTTTAACCCTCTGGGCTCTATGCTGGCCATTTGTGGCCACTTCACTTTCTTTTTTTGGACCATTTTTGCTGTGTTCATGTAAATGGAATGAAACTTCCCAAGGGTTTTTAATTTTCAACTTCAGCTCTTTAAATATATCAATAATATACACTATACATCCAATTGTTCCTCTTGAATCTATCGTAGCCACTTTTGGCCAATTGAAACCCATTATAATGAAATTTTTTAATTCCTTGTTATTGACAGTACTAAATTATGCAATTTAGGTAAAATTGCTTTCATTCTAAACTCAACACGTGAAAATTGTAGTTTTTAATGTTTTTTTACCAAATTACATAATTTACCCATTTTTGGCCAAACAAGCAATTTCATGTATTATTCGTAGTTTCCAATAAGGGAGTATGATGGCTTACAACACTCCAATGGAACAAAAAAATGACACAATTTTGACACAGGTTGGGGGATGGGGAGCGACTTTACTGACAGGGAGGTGGAGGCCGAGCAGCTGATGGCAAAGAAGCATTTTCTGAGAACGAGGAGCTGGTGACTGAGTGGATGCCTCATGAAGGGAAAACCATGTGGGACTCCAACTGACAGAGGAGCCCCAAGGACACAATGACAACGTCTTTACTTCGTTCACCTTGGCAGATGAACTCCTCAGATGAAAACTGGCTCTGGTTGGCACAATCAGAGAAAACAAACCAGAGCTACATCCCCAGCTCCTCCAGTTGCAACAGAGGAAGAGTTTGTTGTCTGTCTTTGCCTTCACCAAAACTACCACGGCGATATCCTACATGCCAATGCAATGGAGGAATGTGCACACACGCACACATTGAAATACACATTTTGGTCATTTTAGTGGTCATTTGGTCATTAAATGGCCATTTCTGGCCACTAACACGCCATGTGGGAGTTTCTTTTTGGTCATTCATCAAAAGAAGTAATAATCCAAAAAAAGTAAAAATAAATTGTTACTGTTACTGGTACTGACCTGTAATGATGACTGAAAGAGAATATGAAGTTTCATCAATTATATGGTGAAAAAATTAGAATTTTAATTTAGAAATGTATCTGCTTTTTTTTCTGAAAAGTTAAAGTTAACTAGCATTTAAAGGGTAAAAAAATATATATCTGAATTTGAATAAAATTTTGGTTTTCATGACCAGGACTAATGCCAATTTGAAAAATCCAGTGGAAATTGTTTTAATATATATATTCATTTTATAGTTTTTGTTGAACGTAACCAGGAGGGGGCCACTTTTGTCCACGAACAAGCTGAGTGGGAGATTTATCTATTTTGCTTTCCCTGTTTTTCCAAACAGAGGAGATCCTCCAGACCCATGTGGCTCACTGGTGGTCTCCTGATGGAGAGAGGTTGGCCTTCCTGGTTCTCAATGACACTCTGGTGCCTAACATGGCTTTACCTCGCTTCACTGGCATGACATACCCAAAAGGAAAGCAGTTCCCCTACCCCAAGGTAACCGTCACTTAGAAGACACCCATGCAACACATACATTACCTTTCAGCCTAAATAAAAGAATGGGGATTTGACATACCTGGGGTCAGCCATCCAAGTCAACAAACAGTGCACAAAAGCGGTGAAGAAGAGAGTGCAGGCAGGGTGGAGTGGGTGGAGACAAGTGACAGGAGTGATTTGTGACAGAGGGCTACCATCAAAAGTGGAAGGAAAGATTAACAAGATGGTAGGGAGACCTGCTATAGTTCATGGTTTGGAGACTGTGACCCCCAACAGAGGCAGAGCAGTAGCTGAAGATGTTAAGATTTTCACTGGGAGTGACCAGGATGGACAGAAATGGATATCAGCATGTCAGAGGGACAGCTCAGATTCAGCGGTTTGGAAACAAAGTGAAGCTGAGTGGCACGCTGAGATTTGGACATGTGGACAGAGAAAGGATATTAGAGTGTGTCTTTTATCCTGTCTTCCTCCCATCACCCCCCAACCGGTCACAGCAGATGGTTGCCTCTCCCTGAGGGATTTTTTCCTTACCCCTGTCGCCAAGTACCTGTTCAAAGGGGGTAATTTGATTATTGGGATTTTCTCTGTATTATTGTAGGGTCTTTACCTTACAATATAAACAGTCTTGAGGTGACTGTTGTTGTTATTTGACACTATATAAACAGAAGAGAATAGAACTGGATTTCTTGAACAAAGAATGTTGAAAATGGAGACAGACAGGAGGGAAAGGGGAACCTCAGAGGAGGTTGGTGGATGTAGTGAAGGAGGACATCCACAGGGTGGGTGTGACAGAAGAGGATTCTAGGGCTGGGGTGAGATGGAGACAGA
Source organism: Benitochromis conjunctus (assembly GCA_015052645.1). Taxonomy (NCBI): domain Eukaryota; kingdom Metazoa; phylum Chordata; class Actinopteri; order Cichliformes; family Cichlidae; genus Benitochromis; species Benitochromis conjunctus. The sequence continues at coordinate 36,112 of VOQK01043369.1, read as the reverse complement.
CTGGACTTCATTAGTCAGCTAAAAGAAGAGGAAGAATAAAAGTAAAAATAAAAGCAGCTGGTGTCAATGCTGAAATGCTTTAGCTTCATTTACAGAAATGTAGTAGCCTATAAGATTTTGTGGTTTAAGTTACTGTGACAATACAAAGTGGGTTTTTTTTCCATTTAGTGTTTTATTTCCTATTGTTGCAACACACTTTTTTGGTTTAGAAGTTCTTAAAAAATCATCTGGTTTTGTACGTATTTTGCTACACAGAGAGAAGGATGCTGCGTATATATATATATATATATATATATATATATATATAAAATGTATAATATATATAATGTATGTGATGTAGACGTACTTGTGTGTAGCCCAACAGGATTGACACTTGTATGGGTTGAATGCTAACTGGTTGAAAAGAGGGCAGAAACAAGAAAGGGAATCTAAGAGGAAGAATAATGAAAAAACAACAACAAAAACAACAAAGATCCAGAAAGTACTCGTGAAAAACGCAGACGGGACTTGCAGTGGACAGTTTTCACTGTTTAACACTCATTTCCACGACAGCTCGAAGGACCAGTAGCTACAAAAGCAAGAGTTGCCCACAGAACAGTTGTCCGTGACACTGCCCCTGGTGATGATAATTGTAGATGACCATTTGTCATCTGTGTGTAAGCTGTGCTCAAGGCCAACACATACACTTTTGGTAGTCCATTCTACCACATAGCAGCTTCTGGGTGTTTTTTAGTTTATTGGTAGTAGATGAGTTTGATGAAGAGGCACCGTTTGCAAGACAAGCTAGTGAAGAGTTGCGAATTGTTTCCTGCTCCGGTATGGGTAGAATTTTGTAGTGAGACAGGACTGATAACACGTTTATATTTTAGCTTAGCTTAAATAGTATAATAACAGCTGACCTAGCTGTCTAAAGATCTAAACACCGATTCTAACATTTGTATTTTGTATTGAATCTTTCAATTATTTGACAAAAATGATCAAACATAGGAATAACAAATTTACTTCCTTTTTCATGAGAAATAATAAGAGTGATCACAATAATTTAACATGTGTTCAATTGTGTTTAAATAACCACCAAAAAAAGCTATTTTTGTATAAGAACTGTGTATTTTAATGATTGAAGAGGAAACACAGAGACTGCGAGAGCAAGTAACAGATGGAGGTGGGGTCCTTGGCTATTGGCTTTTGGATATTTATCCACTGACTCAGGTGTTCAATAACCTGATGACAGTGAGCACCAAGGATCTTCTGAACCGTTCAGTCCTGCAGCTCAGGGAAGTAAGCTGATCACTGTGTATCTCTCCACCACAACCCAATGACCTCACTTTCCTTCCTTTTCAGCTATTTGTCCAAAAGCCAAAGTCCTTGTCTTCCCCTCTGCCCCCCAGTGCAGTATAAAAGAGGACACTTGCCATCAGTGACTGGTAAAATATGAAGCATTTGCTCGAAAACTCAAAGGAGCTAAGCCTTCTTAGCTAAAAGAAACAGCTGTGCCCCTTTTGGTAGAGAGCATCCATGTTCAAGGCCAGTTCGGTTTGTTGTGCAGATGCCAGCCTAAGTATTTATAGGTCTGCACCATATCAGTATCCTATTGAGCTTCCCAGCTGTCATTGGGCGAAAGGCCAGGAACACCCTGGTCAAGTTTGTGAAAACAGGTGAAAATACAATATAAAATAGTTGATATGAACTAAATTCAAACAATACCCTTAACCCTTTAGCTCTTTGTGCATCTCGTCAGCCGGATGAGGTATCATAGTGCATGTCTCCAGTAGTGTTAAAGCAGCTTAGGGTTCTTCTAGGACACCTCTGTATGCAGAATAATGTTGAAATAGTCTAAGTTTAACATGCCTGTTTTTAATATGTACTTCATTTAGTTTAAGTATTTATACAGTGTTTCTTCTTTGTCTTTTTTATATCTGTTTTTCAGTTTGTCTGACAAAAATCTCCAAATTGTTTCTGCATAACAGCACAACTGTATGTGCATTTAAGTTTTTAAAGACTGCTCTCAATGAATTATTCATTCCAAATCACTTAATTTGGCAGCACTTTATAAGTCACAGTTGCCACTTTGGAGAGTGTTGCATAAAGCATTTTTCCGATGCAGTGAAGCGAGATTTCTGTCTAAACTCTGGACTGTTGGTTCTGCATGCAGGCTGGTCAACCCAACCCAGCGGTGAAGCTCTATGTAGTCAACCTTTACGGGCCGACGCACACGCTGGAGCTCATGCCTCCGGAGACACTCAAGCTGCGGTGAGAGGAGCTGCATTTTCCCTGCCAAACTTTTGCACCAGCTGCTGTGCCACTTAAAGGGATACCTCTGACATTTCAAACTTCAGATGATCATTTTTTTCTCACTTGACTTTGCACCTGTAATTGGGAAATCTTTCACTCTGCGCATGTAGTTGCTACAACTGCCTTCAGTTAATAAAATGAAGAAGAAAAAAAAACAATGGCCAATTAGTCTCACAGTGGGTGTGGTGAGGTTATTTTACAACATGCAAGTGCCATTTAGAAATCTTGCATTACTGTGTGCCAGAATTCAGTGGATATTAATGAATGTTGAAAGTCTGCATGCCTTTTACCAGCATGATAGGACTGTGTGGAAGAGAACTAACAAAAGGAAAACAGCAGTTTGACATTGAGGTAATTTGTAAAGGTGTAAAAACCACAGAGCTCAGCTGTGCAAACGGTTCATTTTCTGAAGTGTATAGAGAAGTTGTTTGAAGTTGTAATATCTACGTTTTAGGTGTGTTAAATTAAAGAAAGTACCATATATATATATATATATATATATATATATATATATATATATATAATTCTAGCTTGTGAACATATGATTACAGGACATGACATAATGACATAAACAGTATGATATAATTTTTTTTTAGGGAACATTATGTGACGATGGTGAAGTGGATCAGCAAGACCAAGACATCTGTTAGATGGTTAAACCGGGCCCAGAACATTTCCATTCTGACCGTGTGTGACACCACCACCGGAGCCTGCGTCACGGTCTGTGTGTGTGTTTCTTTGCGTGGAAAAACAGAAAAATTGTTAAAGCATTTTTCCTTCTTTTATCTCATGTTCAAAAGTATTGCTAACTTCCTTAATATAGAAAATCGACTTACTTTCTCAGTTCTTGATATAACAAAGTGTTCGCTCCACTTATGTTTAAAAACTTTGCAGCAAGCACTTAACTAAAAGATCATTTGATCAAGGCTAGATCTGCCTTGTGAGTTAAAGCGTCTTATTTTTTCCAACGTAAAACTCCTATTTTTTCAGTTTTTTCCTAATCTTCAGCTCTTGTTTCTTTAGATCCTTCTCTTCTTTGAGACCACTAATTGATTGTTGTCTGCTTTGTTGTTGTGAGATGAAGCTCTACGTAAGGATAGGCAAGAAGGGTGGCATCTTTTATTCATGTTAAATAGAAAGTACAGCTACCTTGATTGTTTTTGCATGACTCTCATTAACCTTTTCAGCAGTTACACAGACATGGGTTATCTGCATTGCACAGGCACCATAATAAACAACGTGACAGAGTGTTTAGTTATGATCAGAGAGCTGATGTTAAGTCTTTATTTCATATCTCGTGTTTTGCATGTGGCAGGTTTGATTATTTCTGAAACCAGATCAGTCTAAAAAAAATTACAAAATGTAGGACTTCATTAAATCCATATCACACAAGTGTTAACGGCAGAATTTAAATCCAGAAAGTTTCCACTGATATAAGTTCTGTATATGGGAGGAGGCTTTAATTGCTGCAATTAGTGGATTCTCCCCACAGAGGAGCTGTGTCATGGAGACTCAAAGAGATGCTTTCCCTCTGGTAATAACCCCTTATTGAACTTACTAACTGCCATTATGGCTGTAAAGCTTATTACTTGTTGGATTGTTAGATTACCACTGAGAAAGTCGGGTTGTTAGAAAAAAAATGTGTGTCTCAGAGCCAGTTGGCGAGTGGTTGCTGGAGGTTGGTGCTGAAGATATGGCTGATGCTAGCTGAAATTTGTCACAAAGAGGGTACTGTACCTCCTTGTAACTGCTTTGGTTGTTAGCAGATTGCCAAATTGCCAGTAGTTCTCATGGAAGATGCTGACTTGTCTGCAAACACTCACTAGCTACTTGCTGAGTGATATCAACACTTGAAGGAATACGATCAAAACCAGAAATTGAGAAAAACATTTTCTTTATTGCTGAAACTTCAGCACGAAGGCACAAATTTTAGTTTGGAGGGAAGTGTTCTCTTCTTCTAGCGTGCATTTTTTTTACTTTTCAAAGTGTCTTTACCAAAAACAAGTTGAACACTTCAGTTTGGAGAAAAATTGCCGGGGAAATTGTAGCACACGTCCACGTTCTCTCCATATTTGCTGGGCAACACAGAGCAGTGTTAACCTCACAGTTGAACCGTGGGACTCAACAGGCCGCTCTCCAATTCTGCACTTTTCTGATTTGGTGTGATTTGCATGGACAAACACGCTGTCCAGCCAAGAGGCAGCTTAGCTAAGGCCTGGACACAGCACCCAGAGCCCTCTTGCCAAAACGCTGGCTCCTGCTTCTGCATATTGGTTTGAAATGAGGGTTCAAACTGGGAATGTTGTCCCAAGTGGTGTGTTAAAATAAACAGCAAAATAAGGGGGCCATTACGTGACACATGATTATGTCTGGAAAATGAGCCACTGAAGTGGTACTCCAGCATCACTTTTACGCAGCATTAAAAATATACCACTTATGTAAATATTTTGCTGACAGAAAAGACCAATGATTTAGGGAAAGAACGTGATTACATCAATTATCGTGTTCGTTTTGTTTGCAGTTTCCAAACCACAATGCACCAAATAGAAGCAGAAAATAGAACCCGTGAAAGAAAGGCTGTAACAGACGAGAGGATCTTGGTGATGTGGGTGAATTAACACTCATTTGACATTTTGCTCTGACATGTTTTTCAGAGACATGAAGAAAGCTCTGAGCTCTGGCTCTCCAAGCAGGTAAGTTTCTCTTTATTCTGCATGTCAGTGCCTGTCACTTTGAAAAGCTTGTGCTCCAGTGCAGTAATTTCACCTGAAATTATGTCTGCTTCATTTTTTTTAAATTATTCAACACAAAATAGAATTTCTTACTTATTTGTATTTCTATAGGCACTCTCATAGTATCCCTGAAATCTTATGACTGATTCAAGCACAGACTGAAAGCTGAAGAGAGCAAAGACTATTCACATGTTGAATTTTCCTTGTTCCTGACTCTGTGGTATAGACTGGACAACAACAAAAAATACTGCAGTCTATGTTTCAGTTGATTTATGAAGCTCATTTGAAAATGTGCAACTTTATTCTCGAGGCTTTTGATTTAAAGAAAATATTTAAGCTGTTCTAACTTCACCGGGCCACTGGAAACATGTTTAGAGTTTGGCTTAGGATTGAGTTTTAGCCGCATGCTTTAAAGATAAACGCTCAAAGATCTGACAGCGTGTATATAAATTACAGCTTTTCTGTTAAAAGGAGTGGATGTTGACCAAACCTAACAAGCATTTCTTGTACAAAGTGCAACTTACAATATGATGTGTTCATCAGCCTCTTTGCTTTATGTTGGAAGGGCCATGAATATTCAGTAACCCAGTGCCAAATAAAGCCAGCCACAAACATATTTTTGCTACTTTTACATTTTGATAAAATAATTAACTATCATCAGTTCATCGGTTCAGAATAAACCCGTTTCCTGTTTATCTATGTATTCATTTCTTCCCGAGGGGAGGGTGTAGCCAGCTTCCTCTCTGAGCTTTATCAGAGCAGTGATGAAGGCAGAGTTTCTGGCAGGATTTGATCTTATAGTCCCGGCTGGCTCAAGCAGTGTCTAATTTAACCAACTGACAATCTTGGCAAGCTGCTTGTATCGGTAAAGGTGGTAATCTGACAGAAGCTCAATTCTGTGGTTTAGCCAGAGCAGAGAGGCCTTTCGCTAATGACTTTCTGTTCAGTATTAATGTATAACATGATGGAAAAATCCAAGCCTCTTTCTAGTTAATCTATCCCAAACTGAGGCAGATTTTAGAGTAAAGAGAGTTTCTATTTTTCACAGTTTTCGTTCCATAACTTTAAACTTTTCTTCAAATTTCATGTGCGCAGTATTGGGATCTAGTGTCGGTCATTTTCACGAGAGAAACAAAAAACACAGAAACGCAGTTTGAAATAAATTTTTCTACATTTTTCTGAGCAACTTATAAATTTAATCACATTAAGGGTTTCAATTATATTATTATTATAAATAAATAATGTTAATAATGTTTTCCATAATGTTAAATGTGGATTTTTGTTTACATTTTTTTCAGACACTCGTGCCTTTTAAATCCAAATTTAGTTGACAAGTTAAACATCAATTCATTATTAATCAGTGAGCATTTAAATTTGTTTGAACAGTGTATTTTTTTCTTAAATAAATATCAGATTGACATTTTATATGCATGTAATTTTTTGTAATCAGACAACTACTCCAGGTATGCAGGCTAATATTACCTTAATTAAATCTAATATTACCTCAATATTACATCAACACGTAAACTATGGTTTTCAGGGGATTATTTTTTATTGTGCAACACATAATGGGATTATATCTGAGTTCAAATCTGCTGGACCAAACTGCGGCCTAGAGGGACATTTTTTCAGTTAACTGACAGCTTTTCAACTTTCACTTTTTAACCAAACCTCAAGAAAAATGTGTTTAGACTTCTTAGAGTTGTCTGATATTTTCTTCACCATCTCTAATACAAATGTGCGACTAAAAGGCTCATTATACTGTAAGTTACCTAAAAACCCCCAACTAACTTTAATTGTAAATGTAGTGAAGATAGAAATCCCTTTTAAGTGAAAGTATATGCACTATGCTAAAGGGTTAATCCAGCCATTTAACATTATGTGACCTTTAACATCGATGGGCTAAACACATTTAAAATGATAAAACAAGCATCACTAGATATATAAATAGAATCAAATACAGTATGAATCACACACCACCAATGATGCCTCTTTGCTGTAATGCCCTTATTTACATCCAACTCTCTCTGCACTGTAAAGCCTGTCTACATGAGCTAATGCAGGCTTTCTGTTATGAATTTAAATTCCCAAAATCCGACCACTGTCCTGCTTAGAGTGCCATATAGAGTTAAACCATCCATCCTCTTTCCTCACTGCTGTTCATGCTAACAATCCATTTTTCTTCCTAGAAAATGGGTAGTCACTCACTTAGTCAGTCAACAGTCTCTTTATATACAATCATTGCAGATTGCTACTTTCAGGTAAAAAAGTGGTTTGGCCATCTCTCAGCTGTGGAGGCCAGCCGCGCATCATTTTCATCCACTTGTTCATGCCGTTGGCATCTATGTAATGTATGCCTCTGAAAGCAGGACTCTTCAGCCTGCTTCACAGCTTCTTTTACAGATACACTGGAAAATGTGCAATTTGTCTAATGTTCTAAGAATGAAATAGGCACATCCTGGTTCATCTGTTAACATAATATAAAACACATGCCATACAACTGACACATATTTGCTTTCTATAGAATCAGGAACCCGTGTTTTCCAAAGATGGCAACAGATTCTTCCTCACAGTACCGGTCAAACAAGGAGGACGAGGAGAGTTTCACCATATCGCCATGTTCACTACACAGGTGAAGGTTGAATTCATAGTAACGTTTAAGCTATATATGTATTGTGCAACCACAGTGCTTATTCACTTTCCTCAGTAACTACAAGGTGTCCTTTGACAGTAGAGCGTGACACGCCAGTTTATGGCATTAATAAGAAGTGCTGATGCTGATAACACTACTTGGTTAGAGTTAGGAAAACACAGGCTTACATAAATCTGACAAAGTTCCAGTCCTGTAGACTCGGACCGCAATCTCCTGGCTTATAAACATGCAACATGTCACTGCCACCCCTACAACCTCTTCACTCCACGTTCAAATATGCCCAGCATTGTGTGTCAAGGCAACTAAGAGACTATGTACCTCAAGGTGAGACAAAACCAATATCTGACCAAACTCTATAAAGCACTGAGATCAAGACTTTATGGTAATGCGATGGATGTTGCATCGAAGCCACAGCTAAATTCACCTTTATTTGTGATGCTGTCGAATTGTTAATTAAAGTGTTGCAATATTCATCTATTTCATGATAGCCCTCGTCCCTCCCCCCACCAACACAAGCGCAAAATCCAATAGCCTGTTCTCATCAGCACAGATATTAAAGTTTCCCCATGCGCATCCACAGATTTGCAAGTTGTGTGCAAGATTTCAGTGATGTTAGCAGAAATAAGCAGGGTTATTTGAAATCTGTTTTTTAACTCCCTCAGATTGTTTTCCAATTACGGGAACTCGTTCTCCAGTGTAAGAATTCATGCAGTATTAGTTTTTGCAGAAATAAATCTCTGGCTGAGCCTGTTCGCTCTGTAATGGATTTGTCAGGTCTGATAAATGTTCTAAAATGTAAAGAGGCTGTTTGGGCAAAAAAAGGAATGTAGACACACGATTTTTAGATTAAAATAAAGACTTTGTTTTGATATTTGTAAAAAATAATTATAATAATCTTCATGACTGGAAATGATTATAATAAATCTGTTTTCTGATCTGCCGTGGTCAATTAAAGTCCATCGAACCAGAATGTTTTGTGGCTTTATGACATCGTGTCAGATAAGAAAGACCCCAGACGCCCTTCAGAGCAACCTCATTTCTCCACATTCTTATTATTTTACTCACAACCTATAGTTCTTGGCCAAAGGCAAACACTGAAATGTAATAAATTGAGATCCTTGCCTTCATGTGCAACTCTTTTTTTTTTTTTTAACACTACACACTGGTACAGCGATCAAATCGCCGCAGAGGCTGCACTGAGCCAGCTGTCAGTTTGACTTGTGATTCACTGGACACATAAGTCATTATTAGACTCAAGACTAGAAGATTTCACCAACCTTTTCTCATTAATAGAAAGTTGAATATTCCCATTGTGTTAATGCGGGTGGTGTCTCATAGATGGTGGGTCTTGACCCCTACGCATCATTTTTCAGTAGTGAGGGTTTGTGTTGTGAAGATGTATGTTTTAACTGAAACCTCATTTTTGTGGAAACTTTAAGTGCCGAGACCTAATCAGTGAGAAAAAGTGAATGTAAACATCTTCTGGGAAAAAAAGCATTTGAGCCCAGACATCGTTTGGAGGAAGTTCAGTCTTATTCTATTCTATTCTATTCTGTTATTCTTTCAGTCCCTACTTACAGGTCATGGACATAGGTGAGGTTAGGAACATAAAGCAAGCAGTAAATCAACCACTTCACCTTTCATGCTCAGCTTTTCCTTAACCACAGGACAGGTTCCAGGTTTCAACAGACACTACACAAAAATTCATATGCCAGCAAAAACACTACTCAGTTTGCTGTATTGCAAAAAGAGCCAACTTGTTTAGGGATCGTCCTAAAATTAATAAAAAATACACCCCACTGTTCACGGGGAAGGGCGGCCCAGAAACTAGAGTCCAGGTGTGCAGACAGCTGGACTGATTAGAACAAAGCCAACTCTGTTTTATTAGATGATCCATCCATGAAAAACAGTACCAAAGGCCTTTTAGATTAGAACAGTAGGAAAAAGAAATAGGAGATTTTAAAACCTTTTCAGCAGGAAGAAGAAAAGCCTCCACCCTCTACAACAATTCAACAACCAGCAAAGAGGCTTGACTCTGAGCTGTCATTAAAGATGCAGAATCTCTGCTTATATTCCTTTTATCAGCACAGTTGTAAACTGTGTAGTTTCTTTTTTAGTCTGTCAGTTTTTCAGACGGTTTTCCAAAGTTGATTGTGTGTCTTTTTTTGTCTGCCTGCCTTTTGTGATCGGGACCTATTTAACATCATCTTCTTTGACATTTTAATTTAAACTGTTATTTTTACTTTTTAGAGCTTTTCCGTCATCATTAGTGCCTGCAGGAGGTAAAAACTAGTAATTGATTTTTAAATGCCAGTTTTGTGACTAACTTTGTTTAACCCTTTGGTAACCAGATATTCTATAACCCTCTGAATAATGAAAGCTTTATTGGCTCGAGCCAAAAAAAACCTGGCACCGCCTATGATCTGAACAAATGGTTTTCTTGAGGATAGTCCAGCAGTCTCCCATGTTAAAGCCTGACACTCTGTACAGCCAATCATCCACCCGGTCTTCTCCCTGAAGGTGCATTTAGGCTGAACGCAGAGCATATTTTGCCCACAGTGTCTCTCCAGTCTCTGTTGTTGTGCCACAAACAAACAATGTACTGTCTGGCATCTTTGCTACAGTCACGTGTGCGTGTTCCTGTGTGTTTGTCTATTTAACTTTTGTTGCTTTACATTTATTTAGTCATGAAGATGCTGGACATAAATAAACTGCAAACATCTAACCTGTACCAGCCTGTTGCCACAGCTCATGTCCAGGCTGAACAAACAAATGTAGTGCTCGTGGTTGTAACTAAAAATTTATTTAATTATATGAATATATGTACAGTGTATAGAAAAACATCCACTGAAAAAGAAACAGTCTACTATGTTAATGTCTGTATAGAATTGGTGTTCTGATGGAATCTACTGAGTGATTCAGCCCATAAATATTAGTAAATCCCAGAAAGCCACTGCAGAGAATCACAATAGACTTTTTTTTAATTATTCAGCCAGCTTAGTATGGATGCAGTCACAAATTAATTGTTTTGTAAGCGCAACAAAACCAAACAGATGAAGGCCTGTGGAGAGAGAAAAATGAACTGAGTGGAAATTCTCCCTGTGAGGATGTGAGAGGAAAATGCAAGGATACAAGGATATACATGTTTCCTCCAGAAGCCTCCTCTGTGTCAGTCCTTGAGGTGCAAAGATCCTTTATGTTACCGGAGAAAAAGATTTTCAGGGAACAAGAGGAAACATGCTAGCATAATGAGAAGGACCCATAGTCTTGCATGGAGATTATGTGAACCACTTCCACCCAACAGAGAGCGATCTGCACACAGAGTTTTCCTATTTTTAGATCTCTGTTGACTTCCATCACACAGCAGCTACAATGAAACCCAGTTTGCCTTCTTCTGAAACGCATAAGCTTTGCATTTTAGTAACAACATAATGCGACTTCAACATTTATTCCTAAGTCATACTTTTCATTTTGTTGGGTTAATGTCTTTCTGTGTTTGACTGACAGTTAAGTGATGGCGCTCAGTCATATGACCCTCTGCTACTCTTGTTCTGATTTTTTCAGTTCAGAGCCGATCAAAATGAGGTCCGTCATCTAACATCGGGAAACTGGGAGGTGACCAGGATCATTGCCTATGATGAGGACACCGATAACCTGTGAGTGTGACCGCAAACTCCCCCTAAAACCTACAAACTTTATTGATCTCAATAAAAAGATTAATAAAAAACTGTCATCCTCTCACTTCAGAGTAGTTAAGGAAGCGGTGGTCTGGATTTATTATAGCACACAACTTGATTTGAAGATTTTACTGATCACATTTAAAGCATGTATGGTTCTGGGCTCAGGCTACCCAGCAGAAATGTTGACCCCATATGAACCAGTCTGCAGGCTTACATCCTCTGGTGGAGCCATTCTGGCAGTTACAGTGTTTATGCTTAAATTAAAGCTGGCAGTGCTTTGACCATCAGGACCTCTCAGCTTTGCCACAACCTGCATGAAGAGATAAGGCTCGCGAATGATAAGATGGAAAAAAAAACCCAACTTAAAAAGATCACGTTTCTTTTTCTACTCCGTTTCTCTTACGCTAATCATAATTTTATTTCAGTTTATTATTGTCCATCTGTATGATTGCTCTGTTTTACTTCTCTGGCAAATTAGGAGCTTGTTAGGGTAAAGCTTTCTACCCTCCTGTTCATAATTCCTCTAATCACAGAGTTCCCGATCGTGGTTTCAAGCAATGATGTGTTTTGCCGAGTCTGTGACCACAAACGTGCGTTACTGAATCTCACTTAGCTAATCTAATACTGTTGTGTTTTTCAAAGATTCAACACAGCTGGCCAGAGTGCGGATCACAGCCACAAACAAAGAGAAAGGGCTCCAGCAGACTGAAGTTTTCATTTAAAAAAAACAACAGCAATGAGAAGAATTGGGTTGATAAGGAGTGACAGAGTGAACACTGAATTGTCTCCTTTTCTCCTTGGTTCACTGTGGATACCACACATGGGGCGTGTGTGTTTTTGTAATTAAATGTATGAATTTCGCTTAAACAAAGAAAACAAGGAGATAATGAGCGTCTGTGTTTAATTTAGCATGTCTGTTTGCACTAATTATCTTTTATGTCCTCTAACAGTTATTTTCTCAGCACAGAGGGATCACCACGGAGACGGCAGCTATTCAGGTTTGCATCTTTATTATTAATTAAATAATTTTAAATAATGACTCAAAACTTTCAAACTTCTATCGCGACAACTCGAGGGACTTTTATTATTAGTAAATGTACTCACATGACGACGACGACGATGATGATAAAAACGTGTTATTAAAAAAAATGGTTGCAAAAACTTGTTCACATTCACAGTTGTCAATTTATTCTCAGATCGATATATTGTTGAATTTTTGCAGCCAGTAGAGATTATTCTGAATATTTTGGCCACTTTATCATCAGTTTACACATAAAAACGGAAAAATATCCTTTGTGTAAGGTGTAAACTATACCAGGCTGTAACGAGACAGGTAATACTCTCCAGTTGGATATGATTTATTACTGTTTTGCTCGCTTGAGGGGAATTATCATGAAAACAGATCAAGAAATATGTCCTTTACTTTCTTACTCAATTTTTTTTAAATGCTCTTCTCTTCTCAGTGTTAAAACTGTGGGCCTGTTCCCCCGACGGTGTTTAACATGTGAACTAAATAAAGCCCACTGTTTGTACTTCGACGCTGACATCAGCCCCGCGAACCAGCACATTATCCTTCACTGTAAAGGTAGGTCAACCAGTATCTCACTTTAAGGGCCCTCCAGTTTTCCTGCTATGAAATGCCCTTTCAAATGGCTGTCAGAGTGTCTTTGGCTTTCATAAGGTGACAGACTTCCATGTGATTGGGGTCATTATTATGAAAATGAAATTATATTATGAAATGGTTCAGGGATTTGACTCTGAGGTTCAAACGTGGGCGTGATTTAGAAAATCACAAAAGTGGTGCAGACAACAGTCTGCTTCCACCCACACCATCCTCATCTGAGTTGTTAGATCCGGGAATGAATTTAACCTCTTAACAACCAGCAGGCCACCAGTGATACACACAGGGGTTAAGGTTAGGCTTACACCCCCATCTTCTTATGAAATATTTGCTTGTTTGCATTCCCAAATGGGAAAAACTATTAAAGAAGAACTGCAAGTGCAACATGCAAATATGAGACTTGTTATGATAAACAAGTCTTTCTTGATTCAGAAAGTACTACCAAACTAACTACATGGCTTCACAATAGATTTGAGTTGTGTACTGCAAATTAAATTAAGCATATCCAGGCTTTCTTTACT
>VOQK01043369.1:6340-22593 GCA_015052645.1 Benitochromis conjunctus | reverse complement strand
CTTTAGCTGGTTCAACAAAACCCAACTCAGAGATAACGGGTATCATGACAGTGGTTATCAGCTTTTTTAAGCCAGCCACACTGCTTCAGGCTACGTGCACGCTCACATAAATGGAGGCATTTGAAGTGTCATGTCACTTTCCATCTGCACAAAGAGGATGAATTGGCTGCAGCACATTCCAAATCCAGTCAGAGACATTATCAGACAAACAGGTGATGAGGATCTATAAAGGATATGAAAAATAAAGCGATGTTGCTGCAAATAAAATGAGAATAAATCTTAAGTAAACATGGTTATTTTAATGCTCTGATAGCTGCACATTAGAGCTGTGAAACTCTAAACATTAAAGGCTCCTCAGCACACACAGCACTGACACCGTCATATAGTTTGCTGCCAGATAAACAAACGTTTTTGCTGGAAATTAAACTATCAATAGACTGACTGAGTTTTCGAATCTGTGTTTTATTAGCGTGGTGTAAAACAGACTTGAAAGCAAATTAGGACCAAGCATAAAAGTATAATTTATACATTTTCAGCATCACTGACGCGCAGATTCCTGTGATAATGCGACACACGGTTTGTGTTGGTGTAACTTTAGAGGTTACATATGTGTTTAAAATGTATTCCTTCTGCTGAACATCTTTATAGCACTGGTAATGAGCATATGGTAATGTTTTAACTGAAACTCTGAACCCAACCAGCCTCAGACTAGGATGCATGTTCAGCAAAAGTTACCATGGTGACCCACCCAGGTAAAAAGGCATCTGTCTTCACGACACTGAAAACTCTGACTTTAAGCTCGACGCACTTCACTAACCCATTAATTTTGTTTTGTAGTACGCCTCTCAAGAGAATATTTGCCTGCAATCCTGCTCTTTTAAAATGAATTTTTCTGCCTGCTGAATTGCAAAACAAACTTTCTGACTTGTTTTGTTGTTGTTATACGCTTGCAGTTGCATAACTTACCCCAAAACTAACACAGCAGTATTGACATTTTCTTTCATTCAAATCCTCAGGCCGATGAGCCTCATAGCCTACTGTCTATGCCAAGCAAACAGCCAGAATTGAGCAAATATACATCAGCACAAGCAGATGCTTACATGATGTTGGGATGCCTCCACATCATGGCATCTGATCTGTACAACCTGAATGGACAGTTACATTAATAAAACCATCTAAAGACATTTGTGTGGCGCTTCATTCTGTTATAACATAACTGCAGATGGTTGCTGGTTTAACTAAATTAAATTAGGATTAAGTTGTGTTTCTTATTCATTCAGCATCCATTTATTCATCTGGCACATGCCTGGGTTTGCTTGTCATAATCTGTCATCCTCCTGATTCTGTTTAAAATTAATCTCTCATCAGTTTGAAATGAGAGTCATAAAATGAATAATTAGCCACTACATTGTGTGTAATCGCTTTTAGGGAGTATTATTGGGCAACAAGTAGATTATTTAATGAGGGGTAGCTCATATTGTTTGTGGTTTCAATTTATTTTGAACAGCTGAGAGCTCTTCATGCGCAGGAGGCATTTGGGCTTTGGCGCGATGATATATTGGACAATAACCGCGTTCCCTTTCCCAAAAGCAATAAAAATAATGGAGAAAGCTTGTTGTCTTCCAAAGGCCAAGTTCACATAATCCTGACAAGCTTCTTCTCACACCTGTTTTCATCAGCACAAGCCTGTTAAACCCACTCATAAAATGATCTGATTGGTTTACTGTTTTCTATCAGGTACATGCACAAAATGAAACCATTTCTCTGTGTGACATGAGGAATCGCGTGGGTCAAAGCTAATATCGCCGACCAACAGATAAGTGCAAGGAAATAAAGGAAAAGCTGGTGTTTGTGTTTTAGCTCAAAGAAAGGTGAGCTTTAAGTACAGCACACCTGCCATCCTATTAACCTCTGACAAAGTATATTAAAGAGGGTCATTAACAAGTACTGGCTTAATTTGATATTAGGGAGGCATCTCGAGTGACCTTTAACCCCTAATTGAGTTAAGAAAATATAGAAAAGGAGACATAACAGCTGCCTACACTGGCCTTTTTTAGCAGTTTTAAAGGAGCTTCTTTACATATATGAAATACCACTGAAAATATAATTGGGCAAACTGTCAGGTGGAAATGTCTCTCGTCATGATAACAGAGATGCTAGAAATTGCTTAAATTACTTAGAAGCTCTTTTTTCCCCCTTTCAGGTCCTGGAGCACCTACTGTGATCCTACACAGTCTTAATAATTCAAGTAAGTTTGTTTTTATCACACATTTTAGAAAAAGTAACTGTTCTGTGAATGAGGCAACATTTCAAACACAATGGGCCTCTTGCAAGAATCATAAATGTTATTTTCCCTTGACAAGCAAACAGGGGGGGGGGTGGGGAGGGTGTATTCATGGGACTGACTGCTTTAATTTGACTCTATTTTAAGTTTGAGGGGAAGTGTTGTAGAAAAATTTCCAAACAAAAATAGATAACAAAGTCAAAATCTCATAAGACTTACCCAATGTTCCTGTTCACCACAGTTATTTTCAGCTAAAATCTCTCTTTCTGTCTTCCCCTTTGAGTGCCTGCCAAAGAGTCACTGGTCGCTGTGTTTCAGAGAGTTTGTAACTAATACAGATTTTACTGATAAAATGGAAATTTCTCACAGAGCAAAGAAACTCTTCGGTTTTTCTTTCCCAGTATTGTTGTAAATGGAACTTACAGACACACAGTGGCACACGTAGCCTATGCTAATAAGGACATTTCTGGAACTTTATGAGCAAGATGAATTTCCCAAGCTGAAACAAGCAATTTATGAGAAGTTCAGAGAGTTTGGGAGCTCAGCTTAGGAGACTTAATAAGGCAAACATATAAGTATTCAAGTAATTTATGAATATGCACTTTTTAGGTACTCACATGACGACAAGTCTGGCATGTAGACAGGTCAAGATGACCTGCGGATTCTTAGCATCAGAATGGAGAAGAAAAATTACATCAGTAATTTTGAAGTGACATTGCTGGTGCCAGACTGGTTGGTCTATTGGTCTATGTTGGAGTATTTCAGAAACTGCTGATTTTATAGGGAATGGTGAGGAAAAAAAGAGAAAATATCCAGTGAGCGTCGGTTCTCTGGATCACAAAGCCTTGTTGATGTCAGAGGGGAGAAAAGTGCCACACAGGAAGGCAACAGTAACTCAAATAGCTACTGTTTACAACCAAGGTATGCAGAAGAGCATTTCTGAATACATAGGAATTTGAACCTTGAAGTAGATGGACTACAACAGCAGAAGACCACACCACATGCCACTCCTATCAGCAAAGAACAAGAAACTGAGGCTACAGTTCACATGGGTTCAGTGCACCCATGGTGACTGCTTCCAGCAGGATAACACAACACGTCACAAAGCTCAAATGATGTGAAACTAGTTTCTTGAACATGCCAATGAGTTCCTTGTACTCAAGTGGCCTCAATACTCTCCAGATCTCACACCAATACAACATGTCTGGAATGTTGGATGTGTTGGAATGGAAGATTTCCGTCATGGATGTGCAGCTGGCAAATCTGCAGCGACTGTGTGATGCCATCATGTCAATATGGACCAACATCGTTGAAGAATGTCTACAGCACCTTTGTTGAATCTGTGCCACAAAGAATCAAGGCAGGCAACCTAGTACTAACCAGGTGTACCATGAGATTCAAATATTACTAAACCTTTGGAAAATCCTAAAATAGAATGAGTCCCATTTAGTAAAAGGTATGATTTCTGGAGCAGGGACAGTAACCCAGATGTCCTTATTTACATCTGTACAGCTCACAACATTTACTCATTAAAGCCACCCCTAAATGCAGAGATAGAGGGTGAACTACAAGTCTTTTCAATCATTTAAAACTGTAACAAAAACCTGTACCAGAGTCTCTCTGTTACCTAAAACAACCACAGAAGAAGAGACAGGCCAGCTTTATCATTTGTTATGGCCAAGTGCTTTTAAATTTTGCATTAAAAGTACTCAGCAATTCCATTTATATCTTTTTAGTTTGACAATATTTTTTCTGTCTTTTTTTTTCTGAAACAAGTTAGCCCTGAGCAAATTTGCACTATCTGAACCACCAGATGTGACCACTGCAGTATCCCATCTTTGCTGGAAATGAAAGCAAATAGCAAAGAGTTTCTGTAAAAATCCTCACGTGCAGCGTCAGATTCCTACCCTTGCCTCACAGTCGATTTTGTAAGTGGCTGGGTGGAGATTAGGCCAATGAAATGTAGTTGGTGTAAAACCTAAATACAGGCTGACAAGTTTTTCCTCTTGAATCTGGCCTCATGTCAGAGCCAGCAGAGCTCACACGACAGTCACGCTCGGGAAAATAGTGGTTGGACACCACGATGCAAGTGCACATGTGCAATCAACTTGCAGTTTCCTTGCCTTTGATGTGGTAGCTTTGTAGAAGGGGCATTTTTATAGACACAAGTTATATAACAGCACCTATTGAAGGAGGTATTCAATTGAATTCAATTTTATTTATATAGCGCCAAATCACAACATCAGTGGCCTCAAGGCGCTTTACATTGTAAGGTAGACCCTACAATAGGTATGTTGCTCTCTATGTATGTGCACTGCTAAGAAAAGCCTGGGAGAGATGCTTTCACTGTGTACTGATCTATGTGTACAAATGTGACTCAAAGCCTGAAACACTGGAACCCACTCTGCTCATTGTCAAAGGGTGAGGGTTGAGGGTGCTGCACGCTCAAAGTCTGGTTGATCAGTTGGTCATTACAACTACTTGCAATCAGTCCCAGACAGCAAAACATTTTTACTGCACTCACTCACCAACCACCAATTTTTCCAGGTTGTAGTCTCTTCTGTTGACCACACAGTCAATAAATCCAGATTTCTTTCTTCTATTTTTGGCATGAATACGGAGACACACACTCGTTTTCTCGTTATCCACATGTATGTGTTGTCTCCCAAGGAAAAACAAAAAACAAAAAAGAAAAGAAAAAGTTAACAGCTGTGCTGCAGAAAAAGCAATTTGCACAGGGTTATTAGGACAGGGCCTCCATCCACAGCTGGGAACTCAAGGCCTCTGGCGGTTTCATAATGAGACGTCTATTGATTTTGGGTTTTCTATTAGAAATGCTGGATGAATTCCATTTCATTTAGCTGCTGTTCAGATGGCTTGAATGGAAAAATGGCCAAATCAGAGAGTCACTGTTCATTACATGTAGAGAAAATAGTGGGGCTCCTCTTTTTGAGGCCAGGAGCTGCTGTGTTTTGAATGCCTTTCAGAAATTGAACTTTTTGAATGTATTTTTCTGTGCTCATCCAAGTTTAATATTGGCTACATTATTGTAGTTATTCAGCTCTCTTCTACAAATTTGCCACAAAATAAGACCATTTCAGAAACGATCCCCTAGAATCAGATCGTATTTGTCCGACATACACTTTCCATCTCATCTCATTACATCACTGCCTCAAAAGACAATTCCTTACAGGTCATTTGCATTCAGCTGCACACTGTTATTGACAGCAATTTTTGTACTCTTTCATCCTTTAAACACATTGCCCTCATCTTTACAGATTACTACATCCTTGAGAACAACTCTTTGCTGAAGGCAGCCTTGAAGTACAAAAGGATCCAGCTGTCAGACTTCCGAACGGTTCCAATGGAACATTTTGGTGAGGAAGTGTAGGTTTCTGTGGTGTTAGTGTAACTCACGGGTGAATTGCAGTACATTGACTTTTCTCTCGTTTCTTGTTACAGATTTACCTTTGAAGATCTCGTACCCACCAGACTTCTCTGACTCTCGCCACTATGGACTTCTGTTGGTCGTGTATGTATCACATGTGCTTTCTTCTATATCTCACAGTCCTTGGTCGAGTAACAGAGAACAGAAAATGTATGAATATTTAATGCATTAGTTTCCAGTTGTAATCACACTCCTGACCGTAATTTGCATGTAAAGTAACTGGGGTCATGTTAAGTCAATCACAGCGTACCTTTGTGGCACCCTGTGATTGAGTCTTCTTCATATCCATTTGAATAATCAACCAATAAAAGCAAAAATAATCACTGACGGGTAGAAGTGCTTCTATGCCAGACAGGTAGAGTTCGTTATTGTAAAGGGAACCTATTTTCCTTATTTTCTGTCATGTAAAATTTATATAATAAAACTGAATGGTTGCAGTAAGGTCCAGATGAAAGTAAATATGCATTATTTTTAACTGTTAAACAGCTAAAAATAAGTCAGTGTGCCATACTTTTGCACTGGGTCACATGTTGCTTTACGAAAAAAAGCTATGTCAGATTTAAGAGGGAATAAGCTTAGAAGTCTTAGAAGTACTTGTCTTAACTCAAAGTAGATTAGACCAAGTTCTGAGGTAACTTTTGAGAGTAAAACAAATGAGCAAAAATGCTAAACTTGAACAAATTCCCTAATAGTATTTTGATAAATACCTTAAGCCTGTTATTAGGCACTTTCAGACCAAAGAGTTCTAATGACTCCCTGAGGGTTGCTGCCCACCGAGGAGCAGTGGAACAAGATGAAGGATGTTTGTGGTGCAAGCTGTGTGTTTGTTGTTTGTCACTGGCTTCAGGATGACAACCTAATTGGAAAGGCAGGGTTTCTGCCAGAAAACTGACCAGCCCCAGGATGGTTAGGGTGATTGCAATTAATCTGCACTTGATTAATGTGGTCTATCTTACCACCAACCACTATAACACTATGATGTCACCTGAGCAGTGGTGCAGGATTTCACACACATAGTGGTTTTTTACTTGTCTTGTAATCCAGTTTCCTCCTCGTTTCCTCTCTACATTGCTTAGGTGTGTGTTGATAGCCAAAGTAACAAGCAAAGAGTACAATTTTGATATTTGTCTTTCAAGTAAAAATGTTTTTCTTCATTTTTAGACCTCTTTTTACTATGGAAGTTGTATCAGCTCATAAATAACTTCTATAAGTGGAGGAAATTTATGTGACCAATGCAGCTTCATACTGACTGAAAGTGCCTGATTAGGATTCTCTGAGTTTAACTTAATGTCTGTCTTCTGTTCAGTGACGGTGCCCCCGGAGGTCAGGCTGTGAGTGACCGTTTCTCCCTCAGCTGGGACTCGGTCCTGGTCAGCGCTGACAACATCATTGTGGCCCGTCTGGACGGCCGGGGCGGCGGCTTCCAGGGTCAAAGGATACTGCACGAAGTTCACCAGAGACTGGGAACTGTTGATGTTCAGGACCAGATTGCAGCAGTGGAGTACGTTATCACATCCATTTTATTTTACTTTTAACCATCTTGTACTTTGAGACGAAAAATTCAAATATGTGCAAATCCCCTGAACAAGAGCTTTGTAAGTCAGTTTGGAATTTAAAGCAGAGTGCCATCCTCTTATTATTTGATCTGAATATATCTGCACTACTGTGTCTAATTTAAGTCTTGAAAATGGTTCTCAAGTGAAAAATAAAGGAAGAAAATCCTTTAAAGAATAAAAGTTCCAGATAAACTCCTTTTGACAGTATAGACTTGACTTAAATTAGAAACCACAGTGTAGACAGTTTCAGATGAAAGCATAAGAGGTTCTGGATGTTTCATTTTTTGGTTTAGGAGCTGCCAGTTCAGACAGCACATGGACTTAACAGCAGACAATGTATACCATTATTAAATACTGTAGGATACTGCTTTCCTTTGCTGTTATTTCCAAAAATACCTAAATAACAAAAAATTCAGAATGCTTATCTCAAAGGATAATCATAAAATCTCTGAAAAAAGTGCCACGACTCCCTGAATTTAAAAAAAAAGAAAAAAAAAGAATACCTTTATGCATACTTATACTGCCAAGGCAAGTATAAGTAAGCAAGTAACTTAAAAAGCAACGGCCAAAATCATATGTTGATTGCTACTCTAATATTAATATAATTTAATTTTTTTATTAATTAGAGCCAGAATCTCAAACTTTTTTCATTAGCTAAAAACCCCAACAGGTTTTTTTCAGTCGTGAACAATGAAACAGTTTCGAGTTAAATTTTGATAAAATGTTGAGCACAACAGGATCAACTAACTCTTTTTTAGATTTTTCCCAATAAAAATAATGTTTTCTCAGCTGAGTTTCACGCCATGTTTTTCCACTGCTCCCACCTAAAATTGCTCCCACCTAGTGGAGCCCACCCCATAGTTAAAGAATAATTAATTTAAAAGCAAGATTGTCACTCTGTTCCCAGGAGACAACCCTAGGATATGTCCAAAATAAAAGCCCTTTTTTTTTCTATAAGCGGACACATTGGAGCCTTTTGTCCAAGTGGTTAATAATTATAAATATTAAACTTTCTCAGTGTCATCTTACAGGAATTGATCAATGTTAAAATGAGTAAATAAGACAGTTTATACTTTTTTTTAATCTAATCAATATGTATGATTATGCATCAAATTTGTATGTTGTACAAACACACAACGCTTGCTGGTCGCCAAGGGCAGTAGTTCTTGTTGTTACTATTTGTACAGTAAGTTGTAATGAGTGATCAGTGGAGTATAAATTCTCTGCTCGTTCATGCTCATTAAAAAATAAAATCCTTTCAGCCTCTTTGTCCCACCGAACTCTTTGTAGTTTATAGACACTCTGCTTAATTAGCATTTTAGAGTCAAAACAGGGAGAGTCAGGCACAGCAAGAATATGGTGCACACTGAGATGGGACTCTAATCTCTTAGGATTAAGTAGTGGCAGGGCCACCATTAGCATTGTTGCATTTAGCCAGACTCAGCACGTACTTTTTTGGTCATGTAACGTTATGACGCTTTTTGATTTGGGTCTTGGGATGTGATCTTTGCTGTGACACTGTTGATGGAGAATTATAAAGAAGGTCAAAAGGAGCTGCACTGTTTCTTTGTGGATCTGGAGAAAGCACATGAGAGGGCTGCAAGAGAGGAACTGTTGTAGAGGAAGACAGGAGTGGCAGAGAAGAAGCATGGGAGGGTGGTGCAGGACATGTATGAGGACAATGAGACAGTGGTGACGTGTGTGGTAAACGTGACAGAGTGGGGTTGCATCATGTATCTGCTTCTTGTTTGCAGTTATGGTCTACAGGTTGACTATGATCTTTGCAGATGACATTGTGGAGTGAGTGGAGATGAGGGTCATGGGTGATTTGTGAGACTCAGACTTTATCAGACTTTACAGATATACAGTGAATTTGTTTAACCTTCTTTAGGCAGGAGGAGGACTCTCGGGAGTTAAAAGCATCTCCTTCACTCTTGTGCTCATATTGATGGTGCATTCATATCGCCTCATGTATGTTTATGAAGGCAGTAGGTGTATCCAAGAATTAAAACATTAGAACTCACTGAAGTTTCTGCTATTTTTGAAGTGTTTTTTTTATATTTATTGATATCCCACTTCTTGGTTCCTCCCATGCAACCACATTTAAGAAGTTGTGTAGGTCATGTAGCATGTATGTGTTTTTTCCAGATACATGATGAAGTTTCCATACATTGACCGCACAAGGATAGCAGTGTTTGGAAAGGTGAGCCTCTTTTCTTTCTCCAGTTTTCTACATTAAATTTGTGACCATCTAAAATGTATTTTTACTTCCATTGCTGAAATTATTAAGTGCCAAGAAGCTACTTAGTAATATTTCTACTGAGTGACTCCAGTGATTGAATCCAAGTTCATTTTTACACTCGATGGATTTCAGCAATTAGAGATGAATAAATGTTTGTGTTTGCTCATTTAGGGATACGGAGCCTACATAACATTAATGATGCTCAAGTCTACTGACAGCCTGTTTAAATGTGCGTGTGCAATGTCACCAGTGACCGACTGGAAACTCTATGGTGAGTAAAACGTATCTCAAAAGAGGTTAATTCACATTAAAGATACATTTTACAAACGGCAAGGCAAATATAAGTAAAGAGTGTTCATGTGGAGGAAAAAAGAACGAATAAAAGATTTATTATTTTGTCTTTCACCAAATGTTGGTTGGGATAGCGCGACCACTGTGGGAGATCAGTAAAACTGCTCTGGTAGACTTTCCTGTGAATTTCACACATTGTGGACTTTCAGACAAGCGATACATTTGTCCATTATGTTGGTCCACAACAATAAATTGATTATAATTATATAGGCAGGATTTCGTACCACACAGCCGTTTTATTTGGCTTGAATATCCTCTAATGTGCACAGAATATACTGTATTTCTCTATACTGTGACACAGTACTGGTGAACATGTCCTGGTTCTGTGTTTTTTTGTTGTTGTTTTTTTTAAGTGATATTGTTTTTATGTTCATACTTTTTAGTGTCCCATGTGTTCCTTTGTCGTTGTCTTCCCCTGCTTTCCCTCTGGGTTAGCTTCCTTGTCTTCCTTGTTTCTACTTCTTGTTTCACTTTGGGAAATGCTCTTCCTTGCATGTCAAATAAGTCCTAACTTCATGGGTACATTTGAATAGTCTGCTTTGCTTAGGAAGGCTTCGTTTTGGCACTCATAAGAGCTGTTTGAGTTCTTCAGATACTAGGGAAGGTGCTTCACTGCTTCCTTTGTTACCTCCTTTAGTAGAGGAGGTAAAAATGGTACATTACTCCATTCTTTATGAAAGGAGATGAGATAATCTTATCCTACAATTTATGTAGGAACATCAACCATTCCTGAAAACATCAGCATAGTTGGAAAAGTGGTGGAGCATGTTTTCCTTTTAATACTCTAACCTGCTGATATATATTTTGAATTTTTAATCGTTATACCCAAAGTTTAACTATGAACATTAAAATGCTGTCATGAAATGCTTCTTGTCCAGGTGTTGTCTTTCATGAAGAACATAGATTTATCCCTGGTTTGGTTGGACTCTTTCCACAATGAGTTTCCCTTTCCCTTAGTCTTTATCACTCCTCCTTAAAACCTTCCTTTGAGGTTTTTCGTGAAGGTCAAGGAAAAATGGCAGGGAAAGTAGAGAAGCAGTAATATTTTGGCCTATTTAAACATACCATGTCTCCGTCTTCGCTCTAATTCCCTGATTGTTTTCACCTGCGTCTTGTCTCCTCCTGTTTCTTCTTTCCCTGCTTTGTGATTGTACTCCCCTTGTTCTCATTTGCGCTGTGTGAACTCCCAACGTTAATAGCTCCTATGAGTTTACCAGAGTAGATCATTTTTAGACAATCATGATACAGTTGGTCCTGATTTATCATCACCATATTGCATCATCATCTTTATTAATTAAAATCCCAGTATATTTTCCCAAACATGAATTATGCATCTCATGTGTAACAATTTAGACTCATGTCTACACCCAAAAGCAAAACTTAATTCTCCATATTGAGCAGTGCTCAATATGTCAATGACAGCCAAAAACTAATCTGCATTTCTAACTCTCTGAAGCACATGACAAACACATACCTCATGTCTGCAACATCTGATGATTAACGGGCCATTCACCCAATTAAAGTACACAGTCAAGTGATAAAGTAAACCTAGATCATCTATTAATAAGCTGACTAACTGTAAACTTTATTCTTCTCCTTTAGCCTCTCACTAAAAATGACCTGTTTACTCCTGAAATGAAACCTCTGAGTGTGACCATTGTAAGGAATGTCCTACAACACTGAGATGACACAGAGGACTTTTTCACCAACACAAGCTGCTATTTCTTCTTTACTAAAAGTATTTCATTTGGACCCTGAATAACAGGATCTCTGCTTTATGCAGGTACTTAGCTGCAGCTGAAGCACTGTGTGCTGGGGACACTGTTAAGAATGTCTCATTTCTCATTTGCACAGCGTCAGCATTCTCTGAGCGATACCTCGGCATGCCATTACGGGATGACAGCAGATATCAGGTGCGTGTTTACTGCTTCCACGAGCATGTTTCCTGTTGATCTTTGAAAGCGTTAACATCAGTGACACACCTACAGTTAAGCTCCTGCAGTTACTGAAAGCAGCTGCTATCAAAGTCAGAGGCAGCGATGCTTTGCTTTACTTTTTCTTTTTTTTTAATGCTCTGTAGGATTTTGTCACTCATCTGTCTTTGGTTACTCTGAACTCCGGTGTGTCAGATCGACTGCAGAAGTTTGGGGGTTTTTTTTCAGCCGCAGCAAGACTGTCGCTCTCAGGCCTCTTGATGTTCAGCTATCAGATGTGCTTTTCTCCCAGTGTGATAGGAAGGAGGCAGTGAAGAACAACAAAACTGTTTTTTTTTATAAGCACAAACAACAAATCTGACCCTGACAAGCATTTCACGGCTTCTGCTGTACCACAACTTACATTTTCCTCATAATTTATGCAATATGTGATATTTTAAGAAGAGAAAATAATGTCTATGGGAGATACTTTATCACTTAAAGATCTCTAATTAATTTTGATGACTCTGTCAGTGTTTGTCTGCATGTAGAATGTAAATTAGTACAGTGCCATTCATTTGATCACATTCTGCATCTTTTTTTTCTTGATGCCAGTTAGCATTTCTATCAATTAATTATCTCCCCACTCTTTCTCGCAGTTTTCCAGTGTGCTGCAGAATGTTCAAGCTCTTAGGGAACAGACACTGATGCTGGTGCATGGCACAGCAGATGGTAAGAGGAAAAATAAATCGTAGATAAAAATGAAAATACGGTATCTGTGGTGCATCACTGCTGAGCACAAAGAGGCATGCAATCCTGGAAGGTAATGAGGCAAACGCTTTTTAATCAAAAGATAAATGGAAAAGTGGGTTATCTAAATTGATGCTGGGATTTCCAGAGGAAAACATTCCCTGATTAACCATGCATGTCGGATTTGTTGAGGCATTTCCATTCTCCCCGAATCTGATTGTCTGTTTTTCTTTTTCCAGTTAGGATTCAGGCTGAATCTTGCTGACATTTTTCTCTTTTTACTCCCAGCCAATATCCACTTCCAGCACACTGCTGAGCTCGTCAAGAACCTTGTGAAAGTTGGAGCAAACTACTCAATGCAGGTATGTAACCCAGAAATGTCATCACTAGATTTTTAGAGTGCATTTGATAGAAAACAATGACCTATGGCAATGATAAATGGCTCAAATGTTACACACTTTAAAACTAAATCTGAAAAAACACAGTAAAGTTTACTTTTTTTAAAATAAAAGATTTTCCATATTAGTTTTTTTTACAGATTATTTTCTTTAGACACACCTTGATTTTTACCATTTATTATTTACAGAAGCTTTCTTATTTAAAAAAAAAAATGTAATGCCTTAATGAAGAAAATTCCCAGTAAATGTTCATTACTTTTTCACTTTGATCCTATCTGTCATAGATTTATTTTGTTTTTCCGACTAATGATGACCTCCCTCACGCTTGCATTTCCTTGGGTATCACATTTAAAAACTATAAAATGTGAGTTGATGCAAATAAATAAAGTAGAAAATCTACACTTTAATCACATCTTGATCACTTCATTTAAAATACACTGTGGTAATGTATCAAGGCACAACTGCAAAAATTGTGTCTTTGTTCAATAAATTATGGACTACGAATTTTAACTAAACTTCCTGTTTATGTTGTGTTTTTTAAAAAAAAGCATAACAGGAACATGTTGATGTCATATCTCTGGCATAATTAATGTTAGGCAGAGTGTCTTATAGTTGTCACTTGACTTGAATAACGTGTGGTGGAGCCCCTGCTCATTTTTAGGGTTTTCTCTAAAAGAAGCAGTGAAGTTCATTTACAGAGATTCAGTCCAAGCTGTTGTCTTTTCTAAATGCACGACCAGCTTGTTCTGATTCCCAGAAAACTGTGAGAAACTCGTGTTGTTCTTTGAAAGTCATTGACATGTCTCAGTTATGCAAAAGCTTCCCTTCAGTGGTGGAATATGATACACTGGGTTAGTAAGATTGGGTTGTAAGTTCCAAACAGGAGGTGAACCATGGTGTTCTGGCTAAGGAACCTGTGACTTATGCTACTGTCACCTAATGTGGCGTGTGTAGGTCTCTAAAATGTGGCCGTTATCTCTCAGCTGCCTATATTGCAGTTGATGATGCATTAGAGCTACAGCATTAAAAGCAGCCTTGTGTTTACTGATGAGGCACTGACAAAATTGCATTTTATGATGCCCCTCGACAAGGACGCATTTGTATGAAATAAACAAAATATGACAAGGATTTACACTGAGAGCATTGCAGTCGCACGGTGTATGTTTTAACCACTGCATTACTAGAAATCGCCCAAGTCGCAAGATTACGCGAAGGATTGTTTCAGTGCGCTCTGATCCCATTCCTTTAGATGCCACTTATGTTGCAGAAATATGTACAAGATGTCTTTGCTGTCAGTGCACCACAGCAATATTAAATGCTGTGACACAATAGTTGTCTTACAAGAGTGCATTTGGAGGTTGGTAAAGTGGCAGCTAGATGACCATAATTTAATTCAGACCTTTGTGTTTTGTTCTTTACTTTTTCTCTCTCTTGCTGCATAGTTTTAGGCTGTGATTGTGAGGGGTTAAAATGTTCCACTTTATGAAATTAACTCTGCTCTGCTTTTAGCTGCTAAATACCCCTATGTATTCACCAGAAAGTCAATAACTTTGTCTTCCTTCTGTTGGGTGCAAAGCAACCAGTCTGTACTGTGTTTTCAAAGCTTTTTAGTTTAGTCCCACTCCTAGAAGCAAAGAATGTGAGAGGAATGAGAGTGAACCAAAACGATAAGCTAAAAGACACAAAATAGACTTCACAAACCTGAGATGATTGTGCACAATCAGAGTACCCTAAAAGCTGTTTTCCATGTCTTTTTACCAACCAGATCTACCCAGATGAGGGACACTTCCTGTCTCAGCAGAGTCGTCAGCACCTCTACACCACACTGACCAGTTTCTACAGGGAGTGTCTGAAGGAGGAGTTGCTACCGCTACCCGATGAAGAGGAGGAAGAGGAGGAGTAGGAACGTGGCTTTGGGAGTCAGACCTTTGGCAGAGCTTGAAGAATTTTGCTGAAATCCGTCAAGGCCTTTCGTGTTTGGACCAAGTGTTTAGCCAGAAAAGGACACTGGGGTAGAGCTGCTGATGCTCCCAAAGTGTGTGTGTGTGCGCGTATGTGTGTGTGCAAGCACTCCTGTGTGTGTGTCTGTGTATGTATAAATGTGATGAAAAAGATAGCTAAAGGACACGACAAGTGACACTCGCATTGCCGGGACTTGAGGCGCGAACTGCCGTCTAGCATAAAGTCATTTCAGTTTTGGGACGCTCAGTTTCTCGGCAAAGCACACTGAAGATCTTCTGCAGGTTCTCCGAGCTGCAGTCATTCACACTTAACCAAGTGCATGGTTCTTTTTCCCCCCTCCGCCTTTCAGCTTCACTCATTCTTGCAATGTTAGTCTCCTTTGTGGTACCGCATCACTTTGGAAGACAAGAACACCGATATACACCTTTGATCTCACCTCTCTTTTGGTTGTTGTATCGTTGCACAAGGGAATGCTCCAGTCATCTGCAAAAATGTTTAGTCACGCAAGTTCACTACAACCTGAGCAGATCCTGAATAAGTGCAATTTCCTGCTGAAACCCTCTGCCATCGCCCACCCTGAATGGAAACAGTGTTTAGAGGTCACACTTTATTGTACAGCGGTCTTTGTGTAGACATGTACAATGCCTTATGAGGTTCAACATACTGTAATATTACTTGCTGGCAGTGGTAGTCATCCATTAGCAGTGTCATGTTAACCTATGTCAACTCAGGTCCTCGAGACACAGCATTGCAGTCAGTTTAGAAACTCTTACGTTTGGGATGAAGATAACAGGTTTATAGGCCATATAGTAGTTTCAGTTTCAGGCCACACTGAAAAAGTTCTCCATCTTAATATGTGATTTGAACCCTTAAAGTTGTACAACTTTAAAAAGGTGTGAGATCATTTTCCAGTGCATCTCCACCAGAGTAAGGAACCATTTCACGTATTTTTGGACACTAAAAGACATTTTAAAAAAATGTGGGAAACAATTCAAAGTGGCTGAACTAAGATGGGGAATTTTACAGTGTCAGTAAGGTGTTTGCATGTCTACAGGGAATGTGTCAAGTGTTGCCACATTTTGTACAGTACAATACAGCAGAGTGTGTACATAAATATATTTTTAAGATGTCAGATCTCATAGAAAGTTTAATCTATGGGGATGGATTGATTTGACCTGGACGTCTTGTACTTTCATTTCTTTTATGTTTTCTTTTAAGCTGTTGATTTTCTTCTTAGGATGGATTTTGTAATGCTTGTTCTCGTTCTTTTTGCTGTTTTAAAAGGGCAGGGTTGAGGGTTGAGGTTTTGGGGTTATTGTGATTGTCCTCTAGTGATGATTATAAATAAT